>JAVHLU010003343.1:0-11809 GCA_036785755.1 Colletotrichum ledebouriae
GGCCGCCCTATAGTTAGTAATAATATCTATAATAACGTAGAGCTATATTACCCTACTAGTATACCTTAGGGACTAAGGCTTTAGAGGGGGGGGTAATTATAAGGAATAATAGTAGGTATAGGATATAAAGCTAACGCTATTAGTAAAATATTAGCGAATTAATAGTAAATATATATCCCCTTAAGAAAACTCTATAAGCTAGAGACTTAGAAGGTTAAGCAATAGTTTAATATAACTACGCATACCTACGTTCTAGTATTCTAGCCTTTCCTAGTTTAGGCCTATAGCTATACTCTTATAACTACGTAAGGGGGGAAAAATCCTAGAATAATATTATACTCTATATAATATTCTATAAATCCTTAGCTTATATAACTAGAGAAGCTATCTAAGAGGAGTAGTTAATATAAGTACTCTAGGATATTCCCCTAGAGGACTACTAAGTATTTAGTATATTAACTTAGAAGTACTAAGTATATATATTACTAATTAGACTAGTAGCTATACCTATTAATACTAAAATATTCCTCTATTATATATCTAATCTTCTAAAACTTTGCTAACTTTATAAATAAGTAGTTATTAAAGTATTTAATAAAGTTTCTTATAATCTATTAGCTAGAGAAGGTAGTAAGTAATTAGGTAAAGTAGATACCCTCCTCTATATTATATTTAGCTTAAATAATAATTAGCTATATCTTAAATATTATATATATTTGGATAGTTATACTAATACTATTACTATATCTAATAAGGGTATAGGACTCCTAGTTAGCTAGATTAGTAACCTCTAGAGCTACTCCTCTCTTTTAGTTTATATCCTAGAGTATAATAACTTAGACCTAGCTATTAAGATACCTAATTTAATAGCTAGACTTATTAGTATTCTAGATTTTAGAGCCCCTAATATTATATAAGTAAATATAGGTCTTAAGCTAATTAAAGAAGTCCTAGATTAGGGCGGGGTTTAACTCTACTCCCTTTTAATAAAGCTTAACTAGCTTAATAAAGCTAGACTTCTTAAGCTCTAGATAATCCTAAAGCTAAGCGGATCTAAACCCCTTAGATACTAGCCCTTAGCCTTAGGTTACCTAGAGACTATTTATAATCTCTTTAATAATAACTAGGGTTACTAGGAAGCTAGTATCTAAAAGCTAGATTATAAAGGCCTTAAGAGTAGTATTTTTAGCTAGTATTAGTAACTAGGGCTAATTATTAGGTCTTATAATACTCTACCTAGCCTTAAGACGCTTAATATACTTTATAACGCTAGTATAAGAGACCTTATACTAGGTAGCGATAGACTATATACTCTTAATAGCGCTAGACTTATAATCCTAAGAGATACTAGCGTAGTCCTATTATTACTATATATATAGGGTAACTATAGCCTTCTAAGCAGGGCTTAAACTTATAGGATTTAAGAGAGTTATTATAATAAGTATATATAAAAAAGGATAATTTAAAATATAGTAAAATAGTATTATCTAATAGTTTTAAAAGTATAATATTTAGGTAGGAAAAAGCTAAAAACGCGACTAGTAGTAGACTTAGCGTAGAAACGACTTTTTAGCGTAGTCGAGGGTTTTTTGCCCCCCTATGTGAGTAGGGGGTGTAAACGCGAGCCCGCGACGCCCCACACCCCCGGGTAGGTGTTGTTCTAGCCATAAGCTTATCTGCAAAGGAGGTTATTGAGAAACTGTGCAGCCTGAAATCCAGGATAACAAGTGTTCTTCTCTCGATCAAGGGATCGATGGGGAAGACGTCTACGACAAGGCAGGCATCGTCGATATCCACCCGGGATGTAGCACACGAGCCTCCCGGGGGAAATAGCTTGGCTAGCCTCGACTCATCCAGGAATCAACGGCTTCAGCCAGGCGTATACCGACTTTTCCGTAAGGGGTAGGATATTCGGCACCCCATCCTGGCTATTCGGCACCCCTCCAGCCACAGCCTATCTCTGACCTCCGCAATCGGACTTTTGCGGGCGCGCCCTGCTTAAAAAGATAGTACTAGTCTTACTATAGTTTATTAGTATTATAACACGTTTATTAATTTAAGGTTATTCAAAGCCTACCTACTGCTGCCCACGATATCCTGAGTTGAGATTAAGTACGCCTCGTCGACTAATGATAACGACGAATATACCTACTACCCCGCTGCTGCTGCTGCGATTGAAGTTAAGCGGTAATACTTATGCCCTCTAATTAGGCGTAAGTTTCCCACTAAAATAACCGCCTGCGCCGCCCTTGACGAGATCGCACGTAAGGCTAGATTCGTAGTATTGTCGCTCCGTATGAAGGGTAACCGCGAGGTTTATGCTTATGCCCACGTAGCGCGTTACGATAGCGCTAAGAGGAGGGCTCTTACTGCCTCTACTTATTAGTTGAAGAAGCGAAAATCCTCCTCTCACGATACTAGCTACTACTAGCAAATTATAGTTAAGAGGGTAGTTAAGAAGTAGGTTTTTAAGCCTATCGCAGCTAGTAGTTATAACTACTATAACTACCTAGTTTTTAACCCCTCTATATATACTAAAAATCGCTATAAGACCCTTATTAAGTATAGGGATAAGGTAGTGAAGCTATAGAACGAGGGGATCCGCCTAGTATAGATATTAACGATCCTACGCGCCCGCGGAGCGGAGAAAATCACTACCTGTGATATACTAAATCTTCTCGCTACTTATTAACGAGCTAAACTTAGTAGTAAAATCCCTATTAGTTAGCTCTTTAGTTAGCTTAAAAATATTAATTAGTACTAGTATTATTACCTCTAGGATAAATAGGGCTACGTTACTACCCTATTTATTACGCTATATAGTAGTATTAATCTTCTCTACTAGTATCCTAATATATTATTAATAGATTTAATATATAAA
The DNA here is from genome assembly GCA_036785755.1 of Colletotrichum ledebouriae. Taxonomy (NCBI): domain Eukaryota; kingdom Fungi; phylum Ascomycota; class Sordariomycetes; order Glomerellales; family Glomerellaceae; genus Colletotrichum; species Colletotrichum ledebouriae. The sequence continues at coordinate 2,882 of JAVHLU010003343.1, forward strand.
ACTAACCGCTTTAATATACTATTATTTAACGTTTATAATATAACTAATAGTAGGCGCGCCTTCTAAGTTATCTCCTGCTTTTTAAGTAGTAAAAAAGAGAGCGATTATAAGTAGGTAGTTAACGCGCTAGTAGAGTTATTAATAGAGTCGAATATTCCGCTGCTAAAAGTTATATATAGATTATAAGTTAGCACTTCTTTATATCCTTAACGCTAGCCTGAAATTTTACTTTATCCTATACCTACTTTACTAGTAGTATATTAATCTTAACGTGCTAGTAAAGACTTAAAAACACTTCCTACTAGCTATAAGAGAACCTAATAGTAGCGTTATATAGCACCTGAAATTCCAGGAATTCCTTAACGCGTGGAATAAAGTCCTCCGAAGCTATACTACTAATACCTATTACTAGAGGCTTGAGGAGTTTTAGAACGCTAGTTTCTCCGCTGCTATAGTTAACTATATAATTAATACGTAGCTAGGACCGTGGTATAAAAAACTCGTCGATTATTAGCTTAATAAATACTCCTACTTTAGCTATATTGCTACTTCTATTATTAAGTCCTCTTATGCTAGTATTAAAGTACGGGTTTGCTACTATACTAGCAACCTTAAGAGTATATTTATATAAGAGTATAGCTATAGGCCTAAACTAGGAAGGGCTAGAATACTAAAACGTAGGTATGCGTAGTTATATTAAACTATTGCTTAACCTTCTAAGTCTCTAGCTTATAGAGTTTTCTTAAGGGTATATATATTTACTACTAATTTACTAACCTTTTATTAATAGCGTAGCTCTATACCCTATACCTGCTATTATTCCTTATAATTACCCTCCCCTCTAAAGCCTTAGTCCCTAAGGCGTACTAATAAGGTAATATAGCTCTATATTATTATAAATATTATTATTAACTATAGGGCGGTATCTCTATATCTTTATTATATTATTTACTCTTACCCTCTATACTAGATCTAAGTAGTTATAGCGAATAATATATTTTTATTTTCCTAGTATATTATAAGTATTTTTAAAATTTAATTATTACTATTATTTTTTAATTAGTTATTAATAGTTATATAACTATTTAATAGTATATAACTAGTAATTATTTAGCTTTATTACCTAGTAACTTAAAATATAAAAAAGTATCTTCTTTCTAAGGTCTCTAATTTAGTTAGAATTTCTCCTCTTTATAATCTTTTTTAATCTAGCTACCTCTCCTATTTTAGTATTTATTTTATAAGCTTTTATTATAATTATTAAGTTCTCTCCCTTTCTTTTTCTTCTCTTTTAATCTTACTTATATCCCTTTCTAGCCTCTTACTAATAGCTTTTTATAACATCTTATATTATTAAGCTCGGAATTACGCCGCAGCCCCTTCGCAAAAAGACTATAACAAATTCACCTAGTTCGCAGGTATAATTCGGGAAACACTATATAAGTATTCTAACCTATACCCTCTACTAGTTAAGGAAAATAATATAAGAACCCTATACGTTCCTACTACTTATAAGTAAACCCTCTAAATATTACTATATAAAGTTAGACGCGCGCTATACTAGGGCTAATTATATCGGAGCTAAATAGGCTACTAAGGCTCTTATAGTAATACCCTCGCTAAACCTTCTAGTAAGGTGCTACGAAAGCTACTATATAAGATAACTCCTTAACCTAAAAGGTCGACCTTCTAGTAAGGTACTATAAATACTACTATATAAAAGGTAACTCCTTAACTAAAGAGGTCTTTCTTAAGAGGTTCTTATAGCTAGAAGTATAAGAAGCTTTATTATAAGTAGGGCTTTATACCTCTCCCTCTTCCTTATTCTTATCTCTTAACTATATTAGTACTAGACCTTATATATAAATATACTAAGCTTAAGTAAGGTATACCCTTTAGTATAAATAATATAGAGGGGATTATTAGAAAGTTTAGCCTTAATATAATTAATAAAACCCGCTCCTTTATTAACTACTATGCTATATATAGAGAGCGTATTATTAATATAACCCTTAAGAGGGCTTACCTTAATACCCCTATAGGGGACTCTATAAGGTATAATAGTATTAGAGCTAAGTAAGTAAACTTAGTAATAGAAGTTTAGTAGGTCGTTATATACCCTATAGAGTAGCCCTTCTTTAAGTAAGTCCTCTATATTACTAAGGTAGAGGTAGCCTAGGTAGCCTAGGTAAATATTAGTAAGTATAGCTTATACTAACTGCTTTAATATAGAGAGAGCGTTACTAACGATAGCATAGCTACGAAGGCGTTAGCTAACCCGATCGAATAAGAGGACTGCTTTAACTATATAAATTAATAAAGTCCAAAACGGCTAATATATAGGACGCTGCTTACTAAAGATAGTAATAACTTCTAGCGGACGAAGCGGTAATAGAGGCGGTATTAGTAGCGCGGGTAGTGCGCGAGAGGAAAAGTCGATAGTTTTATAGTCTATTAAATAATTAAAAACCACGTTATTATTAATATAAAGTTAAAGATCGTGAGGCTATCTAGTAGGGTACGTATAAGTGCAGCTATAGTTAGGAGAGGATTATATAACCGAAGGCTATGTATTATTAGGAGGCGCAGAGTTAGAAGGTCTATTACACTTAAGTAGGTAAAATCACTATGCAGTGGCCAGAGGCCACATCTTATATTATATATATAAGCATAATTCTTATAAAATACCTCTATAATCTTAAGATCTTTTCTAGTAATCTTATTAGTAATACTAATAGTAGCTATCCTTATTTTAACTATTAACATAAAATATATTAGGATATTATTTACCTTTATTATATATATAGTAAGTATATATAGAAATTTATCTATTATAACTTTAATAAGAAGAAATATATTACTATAAGTCTCTACTAATTTACTAATAGGTTACTATATATTAACGTTTTTTAAGTCCCTTAGGAGCTTTGGAGCGTAGCCTAGATAACTTAGAATATATTCTACTAGATCTAGATCTAGTAGTATAATAATATCCTAACCCCTCTTTATTATTATTATATTCTATTTACGCTTAGTAACTATTTAGTAGTATAGAAGTATTAGGATAGGATAAGATAGACTTAGCTGCGCAACTTTTAGAAGACTCCCCTAGCGCACGGACCCGTTATAGGAAGACTATAGAGTAGAGCGTAGAAGAGAGGAGCGTAGTAGACGGGAAGATAGAATAGATATTATAATAATAAGTACCTTAATAATCCTATACCTCGTTTCTTTTAGTATTTTTCTTAGCAAATCCGCGCCTAATTTAGATAATCTCTTTTAATTAGATCTATAAATTATTCTATATATCTTTTAAGCTTACTTTTAATATTCTTACCTATTTATAGGTAGAGCTATATTATTTATTATCTTTCTAGTTCCTATTAGTTCTAGCCCTTTCTAATACTACCTAGAGGCGGATTCTTTTACTCTTTTTAATAGCCTTTATAAGCTTCTTAGAGAGTTAGGTGCCTTCGCTATATCTATATATCCCTGCTATTAAGCTCGGAATTACGCCGCAGCCCCTTCGCAAAAAGACTATAACAAATTCACCTAGTTCGCAGGCATAATTCGGGAAACACTATATAGGTATTTTAACCTATACCCTCTACTAGTTAAGGAAAATAATATAGGAACCCTATATATTCCTACTACTCGCAAGCAAACCCTCTAAATATTATAGAGTCGGACGCGCGCTATACTAGGGCTAATTATATTAGAGCCGAACGGGCTACTAAGGCTCTCGTAGCAAAGAACTTTAACTTATAAAGCTACTATATAAGATAACTCCTTAACCTAAAAGGTTAACCTTCTAGTAAGGTAAACGCTACTATACGAGAGGTAACTCCTTAACTAAAGAGGTCTTTCCTAAGAGGTTCTTATAGCTAGAAGTATAAGAAGCTCTACTATAAGCAGGGCTTTATACCTCTCCCTCTTCCTTATCCTTATCCCTTAACTATATTAATACTAAACCCTATATATAAAAACACTAAGCTTATATAAGGTATACCCTTTAATACTAATAACGCGCGAGAGCTTACTAGAGAGTTTAGTATTAATATAATTAATAAAACCTACTCTTTTTTTAATTACTTTATTATATATAGAGAGTATATTATTAGTATAGCTCTTAAGAGGGCTCTTATTAATACCCTTAGAGGGGATACTTACTATTATATTATAGCTAAGTAAGTAGACTTAGTAATAGAAGCTAGGCGGGTTATTATATACCCTATAGAGTAGCCCTTCTTTAAGTAGGTCCTCTGTACTATTAAGGCAGAGGTAGCCTAGGCCCCTTAGGGGAATATTAGTAAGTATAGCTTATACTAACTACTTTAATATAGAGAGAGCGTTACTAATAATAGTATAGCTGCGAAGGCGTTAGCTAACCTAATTAAATAAGAGGACTATAAAGATAGTAACGACTTCTAGCGGATAAAGCGGTAATAGAGGCGGTATTAGTAGCGCGGGTAATATATAAGAGGAAAAGTTAATAGTTTTATAGTCTATTAAATAATTAAAAACCACGTTATTATTAATATAAAGTTAAAGATCGTGAGGCTATCTAGTATAATGGGTATATATAAGTGCGGCTGTAGTTAGGAAAGGTGGTCGGCAAGATCACGTGACTGAAGGCTATGTATTGTTAGGAGGCGCGGAGTTAGAAGGTCTATTGCACTTAAGCAGGTAAAATCACTATGCAGTGGCTAGAGGCTATATCCCTGCTATTAATATATATATATATATAATTAATCTACTTTAAATATAATAATAACTTAAGAAATTTATAAGTAACGAATAATAACGATATAAATAATAATAAAAACGTAGTTTAAAGAGAGGAAGATATTTATAGACCTACCTTAGTTCCAAGGGAATAGTAATAGCTATGCTTTCTTATAGAATTAAAGTAGGAACGATATAGACCTTAAATCCTCCCTTTCTCTTTTTTTTATACTATTAGTAGGTTCTAGCGAGTATATTCCTTTCCTTACCCCCTTATATATTATTATAACTACTATTATTTAACTAGCGAGTTATAGCTAATATAGCTAAGATAGCTATATATAATATTAATATAGAGATTAGTAGTCTTACTAAGCTAATAAGTATAGCGAGATTAACTAGATTAGTAACTAGAGACTAATAAACCCCTTACTATTATAGCCCTAAATACTAAGAGCGATATACTAACTTTAAAGAGATATTAATATAGAGAAGCTATAAATTCTTCTAAGATAAGAGCGTTATTAGGAAGACCCTTTTATATTAAGTAATAAGACTTAAAATAGATCTATAATAGCTTAGAGTAATAAGATTAAGGTTACTAGACCTTTCCTATATTTATTTAGTTATTTAGTTTATACTATTTCCTTTTTTATTTTATTTAAAGAAAGTTATACTTACTTATTTTATCTTTCTATTTAAAAGGTATTATAATAATAACTTTACTTTATTAATTATAATACTTTATTACTTTAACTATATAATATTAACTTTAATATTTATAGACCTATAAGTATTATATCTTCTTTTTCCTTAGCTAACTTAGATACTAGATCCTCTTCTAATAAGGGGAAATAGCCTAAAGAGAGATTTATAAGAGCTTTATTTAGCGAGATATAAGCCTATGCTATAGAGTAGCTAGCCTCTAATAATAATATAGGTAGGTCTGCGAATCCTACTTCTAGGATAGGAGTAACGCCTTTAAGCACTCTACGTTCCCCTAAAGGAAGTTATACTAATTAGGATATTATAGCCCTTATTAATCTCCTTATAAGATATCCTATTATTATAATAATAACTCCCTATTTAACTAGAGCACCTAAGTTTATTAGTACTAATATCTCTAACTTTATTACTAACTATAAGAGCTTTTTAAAGCTTTGCTATAAGACTAATAAAGATATTAAGAATAAGGTTTATATATATAGCTCTAGTAACTATTAGAATATAATAAAATTTTATATTAGTAAAGCTAAGACTTAGAAAGAAGCTAAGGAGAGATTTCTATACTAGTTCGGATTTATAGACCTAAAGTCTTATTAAGATCCTAATAAGGACCTTTAGAACCTAGTTATAGGATCTTATATTAAGGATAATAACCCTTCTTAGGTTATAGTATTAATTATTACTATTTAATAGCTTTAATAGAGAGCTATCTAGTATAGAGATCTAGAACTTATTAATACTAAGCTTATTTATATTACTTATTACTATTTTTAGAGAGGGCTATAAAAGCTATAGCCTAAAGTCTTAGCTACTAGCTTATTAAGGTTATTTTAAAGTAATAAGTTATAATAGAAGACGCCCTAATTAAATAATTTATTACCTACTAGGAACTTTAATAGTTATCTAGCTTTATTAAGCCTAAACTAATAATAATGTTTTAAGTCCTTATAAAGACGATTTTAATAAGGTAGAGGGCTAAAGCTAAGGAGCCCTCTATAGCCTAGACTACTAGCTTAATTATTAACTTTCTTATAGAGAACTTTAGGACCCTAAATATTAATAGGGCTAATTATAAAATAGATATCTTAACCCTTATTAAGAGAGTTACTAGCTAAGGAGATAATACTTTTAACTTAAACGCTATAGAAGCTATAAAACCTTATAAATAATAATCTTAGGACTATTTATAGACTTAATACTAATAATAGTAATACTTTTACTTATAAGCTAGATATAGGGATTACTAAGGAGGATATTAGTAATACTAGGGATTTAGAAGAGGTAGAGTAAGAGAAGGCTATAGAGGCTTCTAATAAGATAGACTATTATAATATATACCTTTCTAGGTTATAGGGGCTTGCTAGTTTTATAGCGCTATTAACTATATTATTATTAGCTATATTAAGTATCTCGAGGCTAGCTAGAATAGGGTCTATTACTATATATCGCCCTACTACTTTATTAGCACCCTAGATATAAGTACTAAGGTTAAGATAGGTATTATTAATAAAGGCTATAACTATAAATTAACTAATAGTTAGACGATTTTAAAGTATATCCTAATTAACGAGGATACCTTTACGTATTATATAGTTATTATAAGTAAGTTAGTAGAAAGGTAGTAGCTAAAGCTTCTAGAGGAGGTTAAAAGAGTTATTAGTTATAATAAGATATACCCTAAACTATCTATTAGCTTTGCGAATTTATTAAAGGATACTACTTAGTTATATAACTTTATAGATATAATATTCTTTAGCTTTAAGGTAAAGAACTAGTATATTAACTTAGTAGAAGATATTACTATTATAGAAAGAGGGAAAGCTAGAGGGTATTATATAGAACCTTATAATACTTATTATTACTAGGCTCCCTAAATAGTAAACCTACTTATAATTCGAGACCCTCCTATTTAAATTATTTAGAGAGTTATAAAGCTCTTAGATAATAAGGAAGATACTAAAGATATTATATTACTAGACGCCCCTAAGGAATAAGCTAAGTATTAGAAGTAGGATAAATAAGATAAGCCTTAGATTTAATATAGTAATTTATAAACTAGCTATACTCTTACCCTTAAGCTATATAGTAAAAAAGTAAATAAGAAGGTAGCTATCCCTAAAGCTTTCCTTTATTAGAACTAGCCTAATTAGGATAGGATAGTCTATAACGTTACTAAAGCTATAATTATTAAGTATAAGGATAGGTATAACTTAAAAGCATAAGAGGTCTTTATTCTTATTAATATTACGCTTCTAGATTAATTTAATAAGATAGGAGAGAGTAATAAGGAGCTATAGGAATAAATAAATTAATAGAATAATAATAAGAATTATTCTAAAGGTTAAGCGACTTTAGCTACTATTTCTATAGACTTACCTAAGGATTTATAGACTAAGGTAATTTAATTTAACTATTATATAATTAATCCTATTTTTAAGATAAGCGTTATAATAGAAGATTAGGATTTAGTATTACTTCTACTTCTAAGATATATTACTATCCTAGACTTTATTATAACCTACTAGTAGATTACTATTACCCTCTATAGCCTTGCGAATATACTAATTAGGGGGATTATTAATAGTAGCTCTACTATTAACCTTATTAGTAAAAGTTATATTAAGCGCCTAGGCTTATAGAGCGATATAGTTAAGATAAATATAGGGATCCGCGGGATTACTAATAAAGAGTAGAGGACCTAGTTTATAAGTATAATTATAAACGACGTTTATATTAATAGTAATTAGATTTAAGATATTAGCTTTTTTATTTTCCCTAAAAACGCTTATAATAAGGACCTAGTACTAAGAGCTCCTTTTATCTTAAAGACTTAAGTAATACTAGATTATATATAAAACTAGATTATTAGAGTCCTTTAGTCTAGGAATATTAAGATTAATATCCTGTTATTATTTTATATAGGAGACTTAACTACTTAGTTCCTAGAAATTATTACTAAGATAGACTACTTTATTTCTTCTTAGTATTAATATACTCTCTTATCTCCTATAGAGGAGGGGAAATAGTAGACCTAATATAATAATAAGCTTAGACTTTATAGGAGATAATTAGTAAGTTAATAATACTAAGAATAAGAAAGAGCTAGATATAATACTAGGGAGTATAAGGATACGCTAGGATATTAAAGCGATTTAATAAGCTTTTAAAAGCTCTTATAACCTACTAGACGAAGTTAAGTAATAATTAGACCTAGATAAGGAAGTTATTACTATTTTTAAAGAGTTTAGACTAATTTGTAATAAAGGCCTAGAGATTATAATCTATAACGAAGTTACCCCTAAGCTTAATAAGATCTATAAAGTAATTATAAGTATAGGGTATATAATAGAATATAATAGCTATAGTATTAATTATTAATACTATATTTATAAACCTAAGAAAAGAATAATAAAGAAGAAAGTACCTAGGAGGAAGTATAAGTTAGTATATTAGAAAGGTATTAAAGTTATTATAGCT
>JAVHLU010003344.1:0-11809 GCA_036785755.1 Colletotrichum ledebouriae
AGCTACGCTTAGTAATTATTAAGTAATATAGAAGTATATTACTAAGCTTATTTATAATCCTATTACTAGTAGTAATAGCTATAATATAGAGTAGCTTTAGCTCTAGGAGCTCGCTTCTATCTATAAGTACCTCGCGCTTAATATCCTAGTTTATATAGGCTATTACTTGCTATTCCCTTACTAATTATATCCTACTAATTACTAGGTTTTAGGTTAGTACCCTTTATAATAGTATTAATATTCTTTAGTACCTAAACGCTACCTAGCTAGTATATATTTATAATAATAATCCTATTAATTACTTCTATAATAAGATTAACTACCTACTTAATAACTCTTTAATAAAGCTAGTCCCTATATATACTTATAAGCGTAATATTACCTTTTTCCCTAGGTTTTATAAGGAGCTTTAGGAAAATCTCGCTAAGTATATTATTAATAATATCCCCTCTTACTTTATTACTATTACTAGTACTTACTCTATTTCCTATACTTCTTACCTTAGTACCCCTACTAAGTATAGCTAAAGTAGTAGCGAAGAGTTAATAAAGAAGACTAAGAGAGCTAAGGTTATTATTACTATCTCTAATAGTAATAGTTCTAGTAGTGAGTTAGGTAGTAATACTAGTAGCGAGTCGGCTAGTAGTTAGCCTATAAGTAGTAATAATAGGGATATTAATAGCGCTAGTTTAGCGACTAGTTACTATAGTAGTTATAGTAGTACTACTTATAGTCGTAGTAGTTATAGTAGTCGCCCCTATAGCTGTCCTAAGAAGTTAATAACTAATTAGATAGTTAGCTCTTTTCCCTTTTTATAAGATAATACCCCTTTTTATTATAGCCTTAGTAATAACTTACTACTTAATTTAATTAATATTTTACTTCTAATTTAAGTTCTATTTTATAGTCTCGTGGTTTATAATTACTAACCTATTATAGTAGTTTTAATAACTAGTTATCCTACTTCTTATAAGCCTTCTTATATTATCTATTAAACTTATAAATAGCCTCTTATATATTTACTAAGTTCTTTATAGGCTCTTATATATTATATTCGATAAGCTATCCTATTTATTTAACTAAGTATTATATATTATTACTAATACCTTACTATATAATAATCTCTTTAACCTCCTATTCCTCTAGCTTATCCTTAAGCTCTAGGTATATAAGCGAGCCCTTATAACTTACTTAATAATTATTCTATAGCTCTAGTAAGGTAACTAAGAATATATTATATATCCTTTAGTATTATAATAGTAAATAAACTCTATAGGCTTACGTGCTAATTAGTTTTATAATAGCTACTTATATAAACCTAGGTACTAGTTTTTTATTCTTAAATTAGAAGTTCTTTATTAATAGCTTAATAACTTATCCCTAATAGTAGGTCTATTCCTTATACCTTACGTTATAATACTTAGCTTATACCTTAGTAGCCTTCTATTACTATTCCTAGGCCCTCTTATAAAGCCTTAAGATATATTTAATTCGCTCCCTTATACCCTATATTATAACCCTATTTATAGGGGTTATATATTCTATATAACGTAGGTAGTAGCTATATAAGGCTTCTATTAGTAAGTAGCTAGTAGTATTATAGCGACTATTATTATATATAAACTTAGCCTCGGGTAACTAAATAGCTTATTCTTATAATAAGTTGCTAGTATATACTTATAAGTACTTTTCTAATATCTAGTATATCCTTTTAAACTACCTATTAGTCTAGGGGTAATATATAGTAGAGAGGCGGCGCTTAATAGCCCTCTCTCTTATAAATTCCTCCTAAAATTAGCTAGTAAGGAGCTTATTTTAGTTACTAATAATACCCTCTAGGGTATTAAAATAGCACTCGACCTATTTATAAATAATCCGCACTAACTTAGTAGCTATTAGCTACTTTATTATTAAAATAAATATAGTAAACTTAGTTATCTAGTATATAATAATAAGAACTACGTCGTACTCCCCGCCTTTATACTAATAGCTTAGTAGTAGTTTAGTAATAAAGTCTATACTAATTTCCTAAAACGGGTATATTAGTAGGGGTAGTAGGTATTACTATCTATAGGGCTTATACCTTAGAACCCGGATCCCTTAGTATATATAGTACCCTATAATATAATTATATATATCTATAGCTAAGTTTAGCTAGTAGAACTTCCTTAAGATTAACTTAGTAGTCTTATTTGCTCTTATATAACTTACCCTATAGTCGTTATAATATTAGTAAAGGATTTTAAGTCTTAGGGACCTCTCCTAGGGTATCTCTAACCTTCCCTTATAGAATAAGGTTCTCTAGCTATTAATTATATAGCCCCTATAATCGCTAGCTAGTCTACGTGCTCTCTCTAATTAGGTCTAGTAGTATAAGTTATTAGCTTATAGTCTATAGATAAGATTTTCTATTACTTTAGAGGGTTACTAGCTATATACTATTTTACTTATTATAAGCTCTCTTATAACTTAGTATAGGATATACTACTATACTATAGTAACCCTAGCTCTAAGTAAGTCCTCTAGGTTAATAACCTCTTACTAAGCGTTCTCTATATCTTCTCTTACTCTTTAGTATTAGGTTATTATAGCTACTATAGTTATAATAATATTAATATACTATAGAGCGCTATACTAACTAGAGACTAAGGCGTCTCTACTCCTAGAGCTATCTATTTAAAAAGGGCGTTATTTTATACTAACCCTTATAGTATTAATAAATACTTTTAAAGTCTCTATATTACTTTATAAAATAGTAATATTTATCTAGAGGTTTACTAGTAGGTTATTAATAAACCCTAGCTTCCTCCCTAGGGTTAGGAGTATATTATTATATTTTACCTCCCTCTCTATATAATCTAGCCTCCTAGATAGCCTATTTACTAGGTTTATAACCCCTAACTTATACTCTAGGTCGAAGTTAAATACTAAGAGTTTATATACTTATCTAATAAGCCTTCCCTAAAAGTCCTGCGCTAATATACTAATAACTCCTTTTAGTGCTTAGTAATATATTAGGATTATAAACTTTTTTAATATATCCTAAAAGTAGTAAGCATAGTAATTTAGGCTTTTAATTATAGCGAGAAGCTCTTATTAGCTTACTCCCTAATACTACTTAGTATTACTAAGCTTCTATAAATAGTAAGTAACTAGTTACTACTAGCTTTTAATATATTATAATAAGATACTAGATATAGCTTTTATAAAAGTATCTATTTTAACCCTTATTTTATAGGTTAGGTCCTAATATTAGAAAATAGTTACTAAGTAGAAGGTAGTTTAGAGCTATTTAAAGGCCTATTAGGCCTCTTCTAGCTAGTAAAATTCGCTTCCCTTCTTACTATTCTTACTACTCTTTAGTAGGGATATTATAAGGGCTATAATACCCGAATAGCCTATAATAAACTTATAGTAGAAATTATAGAATCCTAAGAAGACTTAGACCTCCCTATATATCTTAGGTAGCTTCTATTTAGTAATAGCTTAGATATAGGTTTAGTTTATTAATATACCTTTAGGTATAATAATATACCCTAGGAACTCTACTTATTATTAATAGAACTTATACTTACTAAGCTTAGTATATAGTACTTACTAGTAAAGCTTATAGAGTACTTAGTAAAGATCCTTTATATATTACTCTCTTATCTTAGAGTAGATTATAATATTATTTATATAAGTAATATAATAAGTATCTAGTAGCTTAGCGAGCGCTTTATCACGGCGCTAAGTTAGACCTCCCTGAATTTCAGGTCACGTAACTTACAAGTCACGTGACTTGCGAGTCACGTGATTACTAAGCGACTCTTTAGCCTTCTAAGGCTACGCTAGCTTATAGTTAGACTTTCTCCTTCTCTAACGTAGAATCTACTTAATATATCGTAATTAAAGTATACTAACCTTTGCCTATTTGCTATTTATAATACTATTTTATATTTATCTATCTATTCTCTAGAGATAGAAGTATAATATCTTAACTTACTACTACCCTAACCCTATTAATTAACTAATATAAGTATAATACCTAACTAAGCGCTAAGCTAACTAATTTACGCTAACTAACTAACTTAAAACTAATTAATACCCCCCCTCTACTTTATTATTAATATACTAAACAAGTTATAACTAGCTAGCTATAGTTATAAAGCTATAACTACGCTTATATTTAATACTAGAAGGCTCCTAGAGCTTTATATTAAAACCCTTCAACGTTACTATACTACGCTACCTAATTATAATACTCCCTTATACGAGGACCTAAAGGTTTTTAACCTAAATAAACCTATATATAAGTAGCCTATTAAAGGCCTATTTATAGACCTTAATATAGAAGGATATAAGAGCTTAGCCTAGAGCGCTATTACTAAGCTATAAAAGTTCCTTAACCTCCTTATTATTAACTATAATTACCTAGGTAAGGGCTAGAAGATTACCCTTACCCTTAATAATATAATATAGCTATTTTAGAATAACCCTAATTTAACCCTTACTTAGATTTAAGACTAGCTTATAAAAAGGGCTATTTAAAGCACTAAGTCTTAAGCCTTATATACTAGATATATTACTATTAGTAATAATCTTTATATACTATATAGTATAGCTCTATACTTAGAATATAAAAATTAAGAGCTCTAGGAGCGCTTAGAGGATACCTATACTACTATTAATAATACTAAGTAATCCGCTATGCTTAAGTATTACTAAGAGGAGCGTAATTAGGCCTAATATAATACTACTATTATTATAGAGGAGCGTAATAAGGCAAGGGATATTAATAAAGCCCTGCTTTAGCGTTTTAAATACGATATAACTACTATACCCCCCCCTATAAGCCCTCCCTCTAGTAACTATAGCGCTACGCTTTAGGCGATCCTCGACTAAATAATATACCTTAAGAGTTAGGTCCGCTCTAGCTCGCCTATATTAACTACTAGCTATAGTAATACCCGCCTTATTAAGATACTTAAAGTCCCTATCTTTATTAAGCTCGGAATTACGCCGCAGCCCCTTTGCAAAAAGACTATAACAAATTCACCTAGTTCGCAGGTATAATTTAGGAAATACTATATAGGTATTTAACCTATACCCTCTATTAGTTAAGGAAAATAATATAGGAACCCTATATATTCCTACTACTTATAAGCAAACCCTCTAAATATTACTATATAAAGTCGGACGCGCGCCGCACTAGGGCTAATTATATCAGAGCTAAACGGGCTACTAAGGCTCTTATAGTAACACCCTCGCTAAACCTTCTAGCAAGGTGCTGCGAAAGCTACTATATAAGATAACTCCTTAACCTAAAAGGTTAACCTTCTAGTAAGGTGCTAAAGGTAAATACTACTATACGAGAGGTAACTCCTTAACTAGAGAGGTCTTTCCTAAGAGGTTCTTATAGCTAGAAGTATAAGAAGCTCTGCTATAAGCAGGGCTTTATACCTCTCCCTTATCTTTATCCTTATCTAACCTACGATAAATCCTTAATTATATTAATACTAGACCCCGTATATAAATACGCTAAGCCTAAGTAAGGCACGCCCTTTAGTATAAATAATATAGAGGGGATCGCTAGAGAGTTTAGCCTTAATACGATTAATAAAACCCGCTCCTTTATTAACTACTCTGCTATATATAGAGAGCGTATTATTAGTATAGCCCTTAAGAGGGCTTACCTTAATACCCCTATAGGGGACTCTATAAGGCGTAATAATATTAGAGCTAAGTAAGTAAACTTAGTAGCAGAAGTTTAGTAGGTTATTATATACCTTATAGAGTAGCCCTTCTTCGAGCAGGTCCTCTATATTACTAAGGCAGAGGCAGCCTAGGCAGCCTAGGCGAATATTAGTAAGTATAGCTTATGCCGACTGCTTTAATATAGAGAGAGCGTTACTAACGACGGCATAGTAAAGATAGTAACGACTTCTAGCGGATAAAGTAGTAATAGAGGTAGTATTAGCAGCGCGGGTAGTATACGAGAGGAAAAGTCAATAGTTTCGTAGTTTAAATAATTAAAAACCACGTTATTATCAATATAAAGTTAAAGATCGTGAGGCTATCTAGTATAACGGGCACGTATAAGTACAGCTATAGTTAGGAGAGGATCACGTAACTAAAGGCTATATATTATTAGGAGGCGCGGAGTTAGAAGGTCTATTGCACTTGAGCAGGTAAAATTACTATATAGTGGCTAGAGGCCTCCCTATCTTTATAAGTACTAAGGGTACTAATCCTAAGTACCTAAAGTTTAATACCTAGCTTTTATATTAAGATATGCCTTAATAATAGGAAGTATTATAGTAAATCCTAACGCTTTAAGTATATACTCTTACGCCTCGGAGGAATTACTTATAATATTCTATCCCCTCTCCTCTTAGGTAACCCCTTTTAAATTACTATAGTAGAATAGCTTATTAAAGAACTAAAAAGTATCTTTATAAACCTAGTTTAGTATAATAAGGCTTAGATAAAGCTTAATACCCTTATTATCTTATTTAAGGATATTTAGGTTAAGTAAGTAACTTTTACTAAACTTACTTATAAGGCTAAGCTCCTAGAATCTTAATAGCGCTAGAAGTTCTATAAGAAGTTACTAGCCTCCCTCTAGAATTAGTGCTCTATTTATTATATAAATAGCGCCCTTAACTTCTAGGATTATATTACTTAGGTCTATATTATAGCTTATATTATAGCGCCCTCTAATACTTATTTAGCTAACTAAACTACTATACGAGGCCCCGCCTTAGTAGCCCGCGCTAAACCTTCTAGTAGAGGGAACCCTCGTGCTTAAGCCTATATTAACTAAAGCTATATCCCTAAGGCTTTATATAAGAAGCTCTATAACTAGAGCGCCTGCTTTATCTATAGTAATACTAGCTATACCTCGCAGGATTACCCCTATAAGAGGGCTAGAGCTATTATAAGTATTACTAAGCCTACTAAGGCTACTAGTAGTAACCTAGAGCTAGTAGAAAACTAGAGCCCCTAGTAAAAATAGACTCCTTACTAGGGGAGACCTAAAGAGATTAGTAATTAGTAATAATATCTATTAACTTATAATAACTAGTTAATAGTAAGCTACTAGAGAAAGAGTTAGTCCTAGTCTATAATAGATATAGTATTTACTTTAAGGCCCTTCTTAATACTAGAGTAAATAGCTACGCTTTTATAAATACTTATATAACCCCCTTATTAAGGGATTTTTACTATACTAAATATAATAAGCTATAGCACCTTATTCTAGCTACTAGTTTTAATAGAGAGCTATTAGATATTATAACCGAGGTATAGATAACCTATATATAAGTAGACCGCTAAGAATTAATATAAATACCCCTACTCTAACTTAATACTAGGAGATATAACCTTATCCTTAGCTACTTATAGTTTAATTACTATAATATTAGTATAGATATATGCTATTAGCGCTTATACTAGCTAAGTAATACCCCTATAGCCTAGGACCTCCCCTAAATAATTATATAAAACGCTAAAGACCTCTTCTAACCTACTAAAATCGACGTTAAGTATTAACTTAACGCTAAATACTACTAAGCTGCGTTTAAAGCTAAGGAGTAGCTCTATAACGCCTAGAAAGCTATAATAAGTAAGATAAAAGCCCCTATAAAAATTCTATAATAAAGTAGCGCGCCCGGGGACTTAGGATATAATAATAACTTATAGAAAATAAATATAGTATTAAAGGGAGCGTTAACTATAAGTTAGACCTAGCCTATATAGTATTAGAAGCCTAAACCCCTTACCCTTAAGGCCTAGTAAGTAAGGAGAAATCTTAATATAGTGCTTATTAGTACTATAAGGTTCGAGAGGAACCTAAGATATACTAATATTAAATTAGGTTCTATATTACTATATAAGCTTAATCTAATAATTATAAATAAGCAAGAGGAAGAAGAAAGAGGTATTAGCCCGCTAGAAGTTAATAAAGCTAAAAATTAATAACTAGTTAAAGAGAGACTCCCCCCCTATCTTTAGGGCTAGAGGGATTACTTTAGTAAGATAGCTAGTAACGCCTTACCTCCCTATTACTCTTATAACTACTAGATCGAACTAGAGCTTAGTATAAAAAAGTAGCTAACTTTCTACTTACTATATAAATAATCCTTACTAGAACTCGAGGCTACCTAATAATATCTCCTTAAGAACTTAAAAAAGGGCTTTATAGTACTAGGTAACGCTCTATTTATATCCCTAATACTATTTATTTAAAAAGCTAATAGATACTTAAGGTTTTATATTAACTTTTAAAAGCTAAACGGATTTACTAAGAAGGATTAGTACCTACTACTCTTAATTAATAAAACGCTAAGTTAAATTAGCTAAGCTAGGTTATTTATAAAGATTAATATCTGCTAGGCGTTTTACTAAATCTATATTCACCCCGACTTAGAGGACTTAACGACGTTTTATACCTATTATAGCTCCTATAAGTATAAGGTTCTACCCTTTAGGCTCTATAATAGCCTAGCGATATACTAATAGTATATAAACGATATATTTATAGAGTATCTAGACGACTTCTATATAGTATATATAGATAATATCCTAGTTTACTTAGAGGACCCCCTCTAGTATAAAGAATATATTAGAAAGGTCCTTAATTAGCTATATTAAGTAGGGCTTTAGGCTAATATTAAGAAGTATAAATTTAGTATAACTATAACGCGCTACCTTAGGTTTATTATTATAACTAAAGGGATTAGTCCTAACCCTAAGAAGGTTTTTATAGTAAGGGACTAGTAGCTACTAACTATATATAAGAGTATAGCTATAGGCCTAAACTAGGAAAGGCTAGAATGCTAAAACGTAGGTATGCGTAGTTATATTAGACTATTGCTTAACCTTCTAAGTCTCTAGCTTATAGAGTTTTCTTAAGGGGGTGTATATTTACTACTAATTTGCTGATATTTTACTAATAGTATTAGCTCTATATCCTATACCCGCTATTATTCCTTATAATTACCCCCCCCTCTAAAGCCTTAGTCCCTAAGGCGTACTAGTAGGGTAATATAGCTCTATATCGTTATAGATATCGTTACTAACTATAGGGTAGCCTTTCTACGCCTTTATTACGTTATTTACTCTTACTCTCTATACTAGATCTAAGTAGTTATAATAAATAATATATTTTCGTTTTCCTAGCGCGTTATAGGTATTCCTAAATTTTAATTATTACTATTATTTTTTAATTAGTTACTAATAGTTATATAACCGTTTAGTAGTATATAACTAGTAATTATTTTACCTTATTACCTAGTAACTTAAAATATAAAAGGGCGTCTTCTTTTTAAGGTCTCTAACCTAATTAGAATTTCTCCTCTTTATAATCTTTTTTAGTCTAGCTACCTCTCCTATTTTAGTACCTATTTTATAAGCTTTTATTATAATTATTAAGTTATTTCCCTTCTCTCCTCTAACCTTACTTATATCCCTCTCTAGTATCTTACTAATAGCTCTCTATAATATCTTATATTATATATATAAGTATAGTTCTTATAAAATACCTCTATAATCCTAAGATCCTTTCTAGCGATCTTATTAATAATACTAATAATAACTATTTTTATCTTAGCTATCTTTATAAAATATATTAGGATATTATCTACCTTTACTATATATATAGCGAGCACGCGTAGAAGTATATCTATTATAACTTTAATAAGAAGAAATACGCTACTATAAGTCTCTACTAATTTACTAATAGGTTACTATATATTAATATTTTTTAAGTCCCTTAGGAGCTTTAAGGTATAGCTTAGATAACTTAGAATATATTCTACTAGATCTAGATCTAGTAGTATAATAATATCCTAACCCCTCTTTATTATTATTATATTCTAGCTACGCTTAGTAATTATTAAGTAATATAGAAGTATATTACTAAGCTTATTTATAATCCTATTACTAGTAGTAATAGCTATAATATAGAGTAGCTTTAGCTCTAGGAGCTCGCTTCTATCTATAAGCACCTCGCGCTTAATATTTTAATCTATATAGGCTATTACTCGCTATTCCCTTACTAATTATATCCTACTAACTACTAGGTTTTAAGTTAGTACCCTTTATAATAATATTAATATTCTTTAGTACCTAAACGCCGCTTAGCTAGTATATATTTATAATAATAGTCCTATTAACTACCTCTATAATAAGATCGACCGCTTACTTAATAACCCTTTAATAAAGCTAGTCCCTATATATACCTATAAGCGTATTATCGCTTTTTTCCCTAGGTTTTATAAGAAGCTCTAGGAAAATCTCGCTAAGTATACTACTAATAATATCCCCTCTTGCTTTATTATTATTACTAGTACTCGCCCTATCTCCTACGCTTCTTATCTTAATACCCCTACTAAGTATAGCTAAAGTAGTAGTAAAGAGTTAGTAAAGAAGACTAAGAGAGCTAAGATTACTATTACTATCTCTAATAGTAATAGTTCTAGTAGCGAGTCGGGTAGTAGCGCTAGTAGCAAGTTAGCTAGTAGTTAGCTTACGGGTAGTAATAGTAGTAATACTAATAGTACTAGTTTAGCGACTAGTTACTATAGTAGTTATAGTAGTACTACTCGTAGTTATAGTAGTTATAGTAGTCGCCCCCGTAGCTATCCTAAGAAGTTAATAACTAATTAGATAGTTAGCTCTTTTCCCCCTTTTATAGGATAATACCCCTTTTCGCTATAGCCTTAGTAATAATTCGCTACTTAATTTAATTAATATTTTACTTCTAACTTAGTTTTATTTTAAAATCTCGTGGTCTATAATTACTAACCTATTATAGTAGTTTTAGCGACTAATTATCCTACTTCTTATAAGCCCTCCTATATTATCTATTAAACTTATAAATAGCCTCTTACGCGTTTACTAAGTTCTCTATAGGTTCTTATATATTATATTCTATAAGCTATCCTACTTATTTAACTAAGTACTATATATTATTACTAATACCTTACTATATAATAATCTCTTTAACCTCCTATTCCTCTAGCTCGTCCTCGAGCTCTAGGTATATAGGTAAGCCTTTATTACTTACTTAGTAATTATCCTATAGTTCTAATAAGGTAACTAAGAATATATTATATATCCTTTAGTACTATAGTAGTAAATAAACTCTATAAGCTTATATACTAATTAGTTCTATAATAGCTACCTATATAAACCTAGGCGCTAGTTTTTTATTCTTAAACTAGAAGTTCTTTATTAATAGCCTAACGACTTATCCCTAATAATAAGTCTATTCCTTATGCCTTATATTATAATACTTAGCTTACGCTTTAGTAGCTTTCTATTACTATTCCTCAGCCCTCTTATAAAGCTTTAAGATATATTTAATTTACTCCCTTATACCCTATACTATAACCCTATTCGTAGGGGTTATATATTCCACGTAATATAAGTAGTAGCTATATAGGGCCTCTATTAGTAAATAGCTAGTAGTGCTATAGTAACTATTAATATATATAAACTTAGCCTTAGGTAGCTAGATAGCTTATTCTTATAGTAAGTTACTAGTATATACTTATAGGTACTTTTCTAATATCTAGTATATCCTTTTAGACTACTTATTAGTCTAGGGGTAATATATAGTAGAGAGGTAGTACTTAATAGCCCTCTCTCTTATAGATTCCTCTTAAAATTAGCTAGTAAGGAGCTTATCTTAGTTACTAATAATACCCTCTAGGGTATTAAAATAGCACTTAACCTATTTATAGATAATCCGCGCTAGCTTAGTAGCTATTAGCTACTTTATTATTAGGATAAATATAGCAAACTTAGTTATCTAGTATATAAT
>JAVHLU010003345.1:0-11807 GCA_036785755.1 Colletotrichum ledebouriae
GTAAGCCCTCTTAAGGGCTATACTAATAATACGCTCTCTATATATAGCGGAGTAGTTAATAAAAGAGCGGGTTTTATTAATTATATTAAGGCTAAACTCTCTAGTAATCCCCTCTATATTATTTATATTAAAAAGCGTGCCTCGCTTAGGCTTAGCGTATTTATATATAGGGTTTAGTACTAATATAATTAAGGATTTATTATAGGTTAGATAAGGATAAAGAAGAGGGAGAGGTATAAAGCCCTGCTTATAGAGCTTCTTATACTTCTAGCTATAAGAACCTCTTAGGAAAGACCTCTTTAGTTAAGGAGTTACTTCTTATATAGTAGTATTCGCAGTACCTTGCTAAAAGGTCGACCTTTTAGGTTAAGGAGTTATCTCATATAGTAGCTTTTATAGCACCTTATTAGAAGGTTTAGCGAGGGCGTTTCTAGGTTACGAGAGCCTTAGTAGCCCGTTCGGCTCTAATATAATTAGCCCCGGTATAGCGCGTATCCGACTTTATAATATTTAGAGGGTTTACTTACGAGTAGTAGGAATATATAGGGTTCTTATATTATTTTCCTTAACTAGTAGAGGGTATAGGTTAAAATACTTATATAGTATTTCCTAAATTATACCTGCGAACTAGGTGAATTTATTATAGTCTTTTTGCGAAGGGGCTGCGGCGTAATTCCGAGCTTAATAACTATTATTATAAGGGTAAAGTACCTTATTAATAGATAAGTACCCCTATTATTATTATAGCTTATTAATATACTAAAGCTAAGACTTTAAAAAACTTAGTAATTAGAAAAATAAGGTTTTATATATATTTTATTTCTATAATTATCTTCTAATATAACTTATAATCCTTTATTTATTAGAGAGCTATGCTCTATAAGGCTATTATTACTTAGAAAGAGGAGATTATAGTAATAAAGAAGGGTAGTAATAATAAAGGTTTAGGTAAGACTCCTAAGGTAATAGGTAGTTCTAGTATATATAGCGTTATTACTCTATCTCCCGCCCTAGTTCTATTTAGAACCCTAGTAGTTAGTATGGGTATACCTATACCTTATCTACTTACTAGTAATATAGCTACTATAGTATGATACATAGTTAATAGTCTTATTAATATATATTTACTAGAGGTATTACTACCTTTATATTTGTTAGTTTCACATATACTAGTATTTAAAGAGAGCGGAGGTAGGGCGTAATATAAAGTCTAAATTAATAATAAAGTTATTATTAGAGGGTAGCTAGCGAGGTAGGAATAATATAGGAAGCTAATAAGGTAGGTTATATCATAAGTTATATAACTACTCGCTAGGTCCTAGTTATTCTAACCTAGGCCACGGACCTAAAGTTAGATCTAGCTTACTAGGCGAGTAGGAGTCCTACCTACTATATAGGTAAGCGATTATTCCTATACTGGTAGTCTTTCTTTTATACTAATAATCGCCTAATAAGCCTATCTAATTATATAAATTAAAGTAATAAGTTAGAAGCTATAATTAGCCTCTTAAATAAAGCGAAAGGTAGCTAGTTTTAGCTATAATCCTACCCTTCTATAAATACTTATTATTATACTATTATTATACTAATTCTTTTATTATTCGCATTACCTATCCTTCTATATAAATTATTAATTTATTCCTATTCACTAGGTAGTATAACGCCCTATTAGGCGTTACATTTATTAGTATATTAGCGGGGTTATCTTCGCTATTAACCTATTAGATCTTAGATAGCCTATAGCGCTTATATAACTAATAGAGGGCTATAATATTAATTATAAGCCTTTTTTACTTCGTAGTGCTAAGTTTAACTAGATACTTATATAGCGAGTATAAGTTAGTATATATTACTATAGGGATAGAGTTAGTAATACCTAGCTTAGTAGTAACTTATTAAAAGGTTAAAGCGATAGTAAAGGCGAGGTTAGCGCTAGTAACTATAGCGTAGATCTCTAAGCCTAATACACTACGGGTATCTTATTTATACTTAGTAGAGCTATAATAGATAATATTGCTATTAATTATAAAAGTAGCGTTATTTATTATTTTATTAGCTAGGATAATAATATAACCTAACTACGATATAAGGTCCTAATTATTAGTAAATAATCTATCTATAAATATAAATAGTTTAGTAGCAGGTAGTAATAATATAATAAATATTAGGCCTCGATTAATGTTATCCTTTAGTTATTATAAGCGCTTATTATGGGTAGTAATATCCTTCTTAGTTAGATCCTAGCGTTAAGTAGTAATTAATAGGTTAAAGCAGGCTTTTAGTTAGCAAATTAAGGCTATATAAGCCCCTCTAGCTTACTATTTAATATACTATTCCTTTGCTAGTATCTTCTTAGGCGTTTTCTTTATAAGCTTAATCTTAATACCTTAGCCTTTTTAATATAGAGTAACTACGCCTATACTAGTAATAGAGATCATTCTACTATTAAAGGTAATAAGGGTCTAGGGTATAAGTTTCTCCTTAGGTTTAGCTATGAATTTAGCTTTCTAGAGCTCTTCTTCTTTAATAGTAGAAAAAGTATTATTAGAGAAACTAATTATATTATCTATCTATATACTAATAATCGTAAAGTAAGGGCTTAAGTTATTAGTAATAAGTAGGTAGGGGTTAAAAGCGGAGCTAGTTATATGTAACTTATTATAGTAGTAAGTGCTATATATAGCTTACTAGTAGGTACTAGCTTTAGTAATACTATAGAGGGGTTTAATAACTTTTATAATAGTCCTAGGGGGGTAGAGATTATAGATCTGGGTAGGTAATTACGTATAAATATTATATACTAGTATTATTTAGGATTATATATAGGCTTAGGTAGTATCCCTAATCTAAATAGTATAATTAGGGCTAAGTAATAGAGTAATTACGGCCTCTAGCCACTGCATAGTGATTTTACCTACTTAAGTGCAATAGACCTTCTAACTCCGCGCCTCCTGATAATATATAGCCTTTAGTCACGTAATCCTCTCCTAACTATAGCTATACTTATATATACCCCACTAGATAGCCTCACGATCTTTAACTTTATATTAATAATAACATAGTTTTTAATTATTTAATAGACTATAAAACTATTAACCTTTCCTCTTGCGCACTACCCGCGCTGCTAATACTACCTCTATTACCGCTTCGTCCGCTAGCTATACTATTATTAGCAACGCTCTCTCTATATTAAAGCAGTTAGTATAAGCTATACTTACTAACGTTCCCCTAAGGGGCCTAGGCTACCTCTACCTTAATAATATAGAGGACCTGCTTAAAGAAGGGCTACTCTATAGGGTATATAATAACCCGCTTAGCTTCTATTACTAAGTCTACTTACTTAGCTATAATATAATAGTAAGTATCCCCTCTAGAGGTATTAATAAGAGCCCTCTTAAGGGCTATACTAATAATATACTCTCTATATATAATAGAGTAGTTAAAAGAGGAGCGGGTTTTATTAATTATATTAATACTAAACTCTCTAGTAAGCTCTTATATATTATTAGTATTAAAGGGCATACCTCGCGTAGGCTTAGTATTTTTATATATAAGGTTTAGTACTAATATAGTTAAGGATTTATTATAAGTTATAGGGATAAGGATAAGGAAGAGGGAGAGGTATAAGGCCCTACTTATAGAGCTTCTTATACTTCTAGCTATAAGAACCTCTTAGGAAAGATCTCTTTAGTTAAGGAGTTACCTCTTATATAGTAGCGTTCGTAATACCTTGCTAGAAGGTCGACCTTTTGGGTTAAGGAGTTATCTCGTATAGTAGCTTTGCTATAAGAGCCTTAGTAGCCTATTTAGCTCTAATATAATAAGCCCTAGTGCGGCGCGCGTCTGACTTTATATAGTAATATTTAGAGGGTTTACTTACGAGTAATAGGAATATATAGGGTTCTTATATTATTTTCCTTAACTAGTAGAAGATATAAGTTAAAATACTTATATAGTATTTCCCGAATTATACCTGCGAACTAGGTGAATTTATTATAGTCTTTTTGCGAAGGGGCTGCGGCGTAATTCCGAACTTAATAGAGTAATTACTAAAAAGAGGTGAACGTTATAACGCTAGATCGTGGGTAACTAGGTTAAAATACCCTGCTTATTAGTATTATTAATACTATAAATAAGTAGATAGGACTTTTTAATAGGGGTAATAGTCTTATTCTTAATCTTATTAATTATGTAAGATTAAAAAAAGTAGCTATATTACTTATTTAGATTATAGATCTTAAATCTAAATACTTTGTAATTAAGGAGAGTATTAATCTCTTTCTTATAAGACTTTTAGAAGGGGGGATTATTAGTAATAAGCTTACTAGACTTATATAGGGCTAGGGAGAGTTCCTAATTAGCTTTTTCCTTTATTAAGATACATATTATTAAGTAGTTAACTTCTAGTTTAAATATATTAGATAGGTTAGTAATAGGGTTCTTCTAGGGTTATCCTCTACGCTAGAGCAGAGGGGGGTTTAGGGTCGGCTTAGTAGCCTTAGGGGTAATAGGGGCTTATAGGTTATTATTATTAGGGCTTCTAGGGCTATTAGGATTGCTATAGAAGGGTCTTATAGTAGTAGAGGGGAAATCTCAGTGGCTATAGGGTAGCTAAATAGTAACTATTTCGCCTAAAATAGCAATTAGTTAGTAAGGGCCTTGCTATTTATCCTTTTCTTAATATACCCTAACTTATAATTATAATAGAAGGTAGATAATATTATTAGTACTAGGGCTATTTTAGGCGGCGAGGGTATTTATAACTTTATATTTAGAGTACTCTTTTTATAAATCCTCTATTATAGTATTAATTACCTTAGCCCTAGTAGTAATATTAGGGGAGGGGGTAGGGTTATTACTAATCTATAGATATATACTAAAAATAAGTAGGGTACGTATAAGGCTATTAGAGCTAGCGGTATTATTAATAGACTTAATTACTATTTAGAGGGCGAGAGAAGGCTTAATATAGGGTACTTCTTACTAAATAATAATATAGGCGCGGCGTAGGGGGCTAAAATACCTCTGTATTTTACTAATTTAATAGTAGGCTTTAATAGGGATAACCTTAACTATAACTACTATTAATTTAGTATTATTTTTAAAGGGTTCTATTACAAAGTTTAATCTAATATCTATAATAATATAATTACGTAGTCCCTAATAGATATAAATCTAGTATAGATAGAGGGTTGCCTAGGTAGTCTTTATAGAGAGATTAGGGAGGAAATAAGTAGTATTAAATCTAGTAGTAGTATTAATAATATATAAAGTTACTTTACTTTTAAGCTAGATAATATTATAAATAATCTTATAGTGAAATATATAGTTATCTTAGAGGGAGAATTTCAACCTCTAGGGGGCTCCTATGTTTAATTAGTAATATTAGTAGACCTTAGTTAGCTACTTAATAGCTACTATTTAAATAGGGTAACTAGCGCGCTAGAGGAGGGTAGCTAATTTACTAATAGAGGGGTAAAGTATTAATAAAAGCGCTATAGTTTAGTATCTATTCAATAGCTAGTTTAAGTAAGAATCTCCTTTTTATTAAGAAGAAGCTAGGCGTAGCCCTATTTATATATAACTAGGGTAGTAATATTACCCTAAAATAAGTAATTATAAAGGTTACTAAAGTAAATACCTATTTAGTTTATATTACTTAAGCAGAGGAGAAAAGGGGTATTAGAGGGTATTATATAGAAAATTATGCTACTAAGTATATTTAACTATAATAGGACTAAACGAGTCCTTATAGGGACTATCTCTAAAGTATACTCTTACTTAGCTAGTATTTACCCTATTAATTGCTATTAATAAGCGAATCTATTATAGGGTAATAACCTATGATTAGCTAGTAGTAGAGACTCTAGTAGCACCTAAATCTAGTATAATACCCTAGAAAACTTCTTTAGAGTATTTACTATTAAGTATAAATAATTAGGTAGGGGTAGAGGCTCTGGGTAGGATAAGTTAGGTAGGTAGGAGAATAAGCTTAGGGTTAGTAGCTAGGTTAATACCTATAACTATATAAAAAGTAGCCTAATTTAATAGTATATTAACTAGTTTATTACTATTAATTATAAATATAGTATTAGTAACGAATATAGTAAACTTATAAGGGGAGGAGGGCTAGGATTAGTCCTACTAGTAATCCTAAAGGTATTATTTAACCTCGCTATTAGTATTAATATCATTTACTAGGGCTTCCTAGTCCTTATTATTACCTTCGAAGTTAATAAGGAAGGTATTAAACTCTTCTTTAGTAATATTTTAAGAGTACTTAGACTTAAACTTATTAAATTCTTAGGTATATTTATTATTACTATACTTCTAGGATTAGTACTTAGGCTTATAGTAAATCTAGTATCTTCTCGGGTTATTATAGCGATTAGTATAGGATTAATAGCATAGAGAGGGTCCTTATTAATATAGCTAGTTTTACTAAAATCTACTATTATTATTACTATTACGACTTTAGTAGAAGTTATAGTAATTATTACCTTGGATTTATTAATCTATATATATTGTATTATACTCCTCTAGATCCTCTAAGGCTATAAATTATATATTAAGGCTTTAGTTTATTTAAGATATAGTACTAATAGTAGATTATAGGGAATTATAGAGGTCCTATAAGTTAGTAAGATACTTATAAAGGGTAAGTTTATACTCTTAAATTCCTTAGTAGGCGTTTTAAATCTTATAATAGAGGGGGCTTTTACTAGTATTAAATTCCTTACTAAGGGCGGGTTTAATAGTAGAGAGGGTTTTAAATAGGATTTTAAGGTTTTTAATAACGGGTTTATTAGAGTTCTTATATATAAGGTTAGGTAATATAGTATTATCCTATAACTCCTTATTAGTAATATAGAATTCCTCGGTTGTAAAGTATTCCTTTATCTATATAACTGCCTTAGTATATAGTAATAGGGGGTATTTAGTAGTAGTATACTAGAAGTAGTACTCTTAGGCGTCTCCTTTTAATATAAGGGAAAACGCTTTAGTATACTACCGCGGGGATATACTAGCTTTAGTATATTAATCCTTAAAAATAAAGAGTTTTAAATCTAATATATCTATCTTATTACTACTATACTTAAGGTCCTTATTACTATAAAACTTAGTAAGACTCTTAAGTTAGTATAATAAAGGGATCTTATTTAATAGGAATTAGGCTTACTAGTTCTATCTTATAGGTCTTATAAAGTTAAGACCTTAGGTATCATTCCTAGTATTTTAGAATAAAAAGGCTTAGGTAGTCTCTACTAGAGGGGGATAAGGGGGGGGTTAATATATAGGGGATATAGGAGTAGTAGAAAGGGCTAGAACCGATAGGAACTAGAAAGATAATAAATAACATAGCTCTACTTATAAATAGATAAGAATATTAAGAGTAAGCTTAAAAAATACGTAGAATAATTCGCAGATCTAATTAAAAGAGATACTCCCTATTATGCGCAGATTTACTAAGAAATTACGAAAAAACGAGGTATAGGGTTATTAAGGTACTAATAGTAATAATAATAATACTAATACTATCCTCTCTACTACGCTCCTCTCCTCTACGCTCTACTCTATAGTCTTCTTATAATAGGTCTATATACTAAGGGAGTTTTCTAAAAGTTATATAGCTAAGTCTATCCTATCTTATTCTAATTATCCCCTTAAGACTCTTTATAATATTATAAAAGAGAGTCTTAAAAAATAAATAAAACTACTTTATAGAAATAGTAAATAAACTCTATTTATAAATCTAATCTATTAATAATATCTTCTAAGTAGGCGATCTTATTATTAAGAAGGTCCCTAAGGTTTAACTATCTTCTACTATAAGTTATATCTTAATAATAGCTTTATTACCTCTTCTTTTTTATTATACTCCTTATCCTACTCTAATCCTTAGTATAGCTAAAACTACCCGCCCTATTATACTAAATATAAGAAGTTATTGAGCTCGGAATTACGCCGCAGCCCCTTCGCAAAAAGACTATAACAAATTCACCTAGTTCGCAGGCATAATTCGGGAAACACTATATAGGCATTTTAACCTATACCCTCTACTAGTTAAGGAAAATAATATAGGAACCCTATACGTTCCTACTACTTATAAGTAAACCCTCTAAATATTACTGCATAGAGTTAGATACGCGCCGCACCGGGGCTAATTATATTAGAGCTAAATAAGCTACTAAGGCTCTCGTGGTAACGCCCTTGCTAAACCTTCTAGTAAGGCGAAAGCTATAAGATAACTCCTTAACCTAAAAGGTCGACCTTCGAGCAAGGTGCTAAAATTGCTATAAAAGCTACTATATAAGATAACTCCTTAACCTAAAAAGTTAACCTTCTAGTAAGGTATTATAAACGCTATTATATAAGAGGTAACTCCTTAACTAAAAAGGTCTTTCCTAAGAGGTTCTTATAGCTAGAAGTATAAGAAGCTCTGCTACTATAGGCAGGGTTTTATACCTCTCCCTCTTCCTTATCCTTATCCTTTAATTATATTAGTACTAGACCTTATATATAAAAACGCTAAGCTTGCGCGAGGTACGCCCTTTAATACTAATAATATATAAGAGCTCGCTAGAGAGTTTAGTATTAATATAATTAATAAAACCTACTTCTTCTTTAACTACTCTATTATATATAGAGAGTATATTATTAATATAGCCCTTAAGAGGGCTCTTATTAATACCCCTAGAGGGGATACTTACTATTATATTATAGCTAAGTAAGTAGACTTAGTAGTAGAAGCTAGGCGGGTTATTATATACCCTATAGAGTAGCCCTTCTTCGAGTAGGTCCTCCGTACTATTAAGGCAGAGGTAGCCTAGGCCTCTTAGGGGAATATTAGTAAGTATAGCTTATACTAACTACTTTAATATAGAGAGAGCGTTACTAATAATAGTATAGTAAAGATAGTAACGACTTCTAGCGGACGAAGTAGTAATAGAGGTAGTATTAGAAGTACGGGTAGTGCGCAAGAGGAAAAGTCAATAGTTTCATAGTCTATTAAATAATTAAAAACTACGTTATTATCGATATAAAGTTAAAGATCGTGAGGCTATCTAGTATAACGGGTATATATAAGTACGGCTATAGTTAGGAAAGGATCACGTGACTAAAGGCTATATATTATTAGGAGGCGCGGAGTTAGAAGGTCTATTGCACTTAAGCAGGTAAAGTCACTATGTAGTGGCCAGAGGCCTTAGAATACTATATAATTCCTTCTTCCTAGCGTTATATAATAGCTCTAGTTCTAACTAAGTACTACTCTTAAAGCGAGAGACTACGCGCTAGTTATTAATAAATTATCCTAGGACTCCGCTCTATCCTATATTACTAGCGTTAACTATAAAGTAGATATCTCCTCCTTTAGGGCTATAGTTTATAGTAATAAGGATCGGTGCCCTTATAAGTATTACTTTTAAGGTATCTATAGGTATTTATTACTTCTCCTCCTAGTTAAATAAGGTATCTTTCTTAAGTAAGTTAGTAAGTAGCTTTATAATAGTAGAGTAGTTCTTTACCTAGGATCTATAGAACGTTATAATCCTAAGGAAAGCCCTTAACTCTATTAAATTAGTATAAATAGCTTATTCGTAGATCTTAACTATCTTCGCTTCCTCTAGATAACGCCTATTAGTATTATAAATATAGCTAATAATTATTACTACTTCCTAGGCCTACTATAAATTAACTACTACTACTATATACTCCGCTAGCTCTAAATTAACTAGGACTTTATTAATGTTCTATAAGTATTCTAAAATAAATCTATAAATCCCTAGATAAGACTTAATCTCTTCTTTATTATATCGCGAAGTTAGTCCTTTAATAGTAATATTATTAAGGAAGGCTTTATAGTAGCTAGGGATAAGGTTGTATAGGATTCTAATTATAACTTATATAAACTAAGCGACTAAGTTTATTACTCCTTAAGGTAATATATATATCCGTAGTAGTCTAATAGGTAATACGAACGTTATTAAATCTCTACTTATAGGGTCTAATAGGACTTAATTATATCCTAAGAAGAAGTCTAGTAGTAATAATAGTTAATATATAGCGAAGTCTTCTAAAAAATTATCTACTAAAGGGGGTAGTATTACGTCTTATATTATAACTATATTTATCTTAGTTACTAAGTTAATAAGCCTTATCTTACTATCTTTATTTTGTACGAGGAAGAATAGATTATAATAAGCTATATAACTTTACTTAAGGATTCCCTTCTCTAGTTTATCCTTTAGAATTATAATAATATCCTGCTCTAGTCCTCTTAATATTAGGATTCCTTTTACTTATTACGCTTTATATAATACTATTTAAAATATTTATAGAGGTATAATAAAAGGGTATATAGAGCTATAATACTTAAATCCCTAGGCTAAAGCTTTCTCTCTTATAATAAGAATAGCTAAAAGGAGCTTCTTTTCTTTAGGCTATAGATAATTAATAGTCTTAAGAATAGCTTCTTATTATATTCCTATAAGCCTTATTCCTTACTTAATAGTTAAAAACTTTAGTATAACTAGGCCTATAAATAGGGCGCTAAGATCTAGGATTATATTTTTCTTAGCCTTTACCTACGCCTTTAACTTCTACTCTAGGTCCCTATCTAGGGTTAAACTATTTAATATAGCGTTATTAATAAGTTAAATCTTCTTATCTTTCGTCTTATATATCGTATTAATATCTTCTATTAGTAATATAGGTGTTATTAGTATAGGTTTATAATTATTATAAGAGAAAGTAATATCTATAGCTATAATAACTTCGACTCCTTTCTTATATACTAACTTATACTTCTTCCTAGATACTTTCTTCTTTATTCTTCTTTTCTTAGGTCTATAAATATAGTATTAATAATTAATACTATAGCTATTATATCCTACTATATACCCTATACTTATAATTACTTTATAGATCTTATTAAGCTTAGGGGTAACTTCGTTATAGATTATAATTTCTAGGATTCTATTAAGAATTAGTCTAAACTCTTTAAAAATAGTAATAACTTCCTTATCTAAGTCTAATTATTACTTAACTTCGTCTAGTAGGTTATAAGATCTTTTAAAAGCTTATTAAATTACTTTAATATCCTAGTATATCCTTATACTCCTTAGCGTTATATCTAACTCTTTCTTATTCTTAATATTATTAACTTACTAATTATCTCCTATAAAGTCTAAGCCTATTACTATATTAGGTTTATTAGTAATAGCCTCTATTTCCCCTCCTCTATAGGAGATAAGAGAGTATATTAATACTAAGAAGAAATAAAATAGTCTATCTTAGTAATAATTTCTAGGAACTAAGTAGTTAAGTCTCCTATATAAAACGATAGCGGGATATTAATCTTAATATTCCTAGACTAAAGGAATTTAATAATCTAGTTCTATATATAATCTAGTATTATTTAAGTCTTTAAGATAAAGGGAGCTCCTAGTACTAGGTCCTTATTATAAGCCTTTTTAGGGAAAAATAAAAAAGCTAATATCTTAAATCTTATTACTATTAATATAAATATTATCTATAATTATACCTACGAATTAAGTTCTCTATTCTCTATTAGTAATCCCGCGGATCCCTATATCTATCTTAACTATATCGCTCTATAAGCCTAGGCGCTTAATATAACTTTTACTAATAAGGTTAATAGTAGAGCTACTATTAATACTCCCCCTAATTAATATATTTATAGGGCTATAAAGAGTAATAGTAATCTACTAGTAGGTTATAATAAAGTCTAGGATAGTAATACGTCTTAGTAGTAGAAGTAATACTAAATCCTAATCTTCTATTAT
>JAVHLU010003346.1:0-11791 GCA_036785755.1 Colletotrichum ledebouriae
TATTCTTAATATTCTTAATATTCTTAATATTCTTAATATTCTTAATATTCTTAATATTCTTAATATTCTTAATATTCTTAATATTCTTAATATTCTTAATATTCTTAATATTCTTGATATTCTTGATATTCTTGATATTCTTGATATTCTTGATATTCTTAATATTCTTAATATTCTTAATATTCTTAGTATTCTTAATATTCTTAATATTCTTAATATTCTTAATATTCTTACTATTCTTACTATTCTTAATATTCTTAATATTCTTAATATTCTTAATATTCTTACTATTCTTACTATTCTTACTATTCTTAATATTCTTAATATTCTTAATATTCTTAATATTCTTAATATTCTTAATATTCTTACTATTCTTAATATTCTTAATATTCTTAATATTCTTAATATTCTTAATATTATTAATGTTTAAGTAATATAAAATAAATAACTAAATAATATTATATAGTCTTTTTTAATAAATAAAGTTAATATAGAAATTATTATAGAAAATAATAAAGTTATTTTTAGTTATAAAAATATAAAGATATTTAATTAATTAAAGATATTTATAAAAATAAAGAACTTATTTAATATAGTTAAGATTATATAAAATATAGCTTAATTAAACTAAATAGAATTATATTTTACTATTTTTAATATTTAATAAACTTATAATATTAACTTTTTAAAAAAGCTTTATATACTTATTAAATAAATAAATATATATATTACTAAGTAAATAGATCTATATATTACTTATTATAGTAACTAAATATAAGTAAATAGATATATATACTATTAAGTAGATAGATAGATATATATATTACTATATAGATAGATATATATAGTACTTATTATAGCTATTAAATATAGATAGATATATATATTACTAAGTAGATAGATAGATATATATATTATAAAGTAGATAAGTATATATAGTGCTTATTATAGCTATAAGATATAAATAGATAGGTATATATATTACTAAGTAGGTAGGTGGGCATGCACACTGCTAAGTAGGTAGGTGGGTGCGCACACTGCTAAGTGGGTAGGTGGGCGCGCGCACTGCTAAGTAGGTGGGCGCGCGCAGTGCTTATAACAGCCGCTAGATATAGGTGGGCGCGCGCAGTGCTTGTTGCGGCCGCCAGACATAGGTGGGCGCGCGCACTGCTAAGTGGGTGGGTGGGCGCGCGCACTGCTAAGTGGGTGGGTAGGCGCAGTGCTTATTGCGGCCGCCAGATATAGGTGGGCGCGCGCACTGCTAGGTAGGTGGGTAGGCGCGCACACTGCTAAGTGGGTGGGTGGGCATAGTACTTATTGCAGCTGCCAGACATAGGTGGGCGCGCGCACTGCTAGGTAAGTAGGTGGGCGTGCACACTGCTAAGTGGGTGGGTGGGCGCACGCACTGCTAAGTGGGTGGGCGCGCGCAGTGCTTATCGCAGCTGCTAGATATAGGTGGTTACGCACACTGCTAAGTAAGTAGGTGGGTGCGCGCACTGCTAGGTAGGTGGGTGGGCGCATGCACTGCTAAGTAGGTAGGTAGGCGTGCATACTGCTAAGTAGGTGGGTGCGCGTAGTGCTTATCGCAGCTACTAGACATAGGTGGGCGCATGCACTGCTAGGTAGGTGAGTGGGCGTGCGCACTGCTAAGTGGGTGGGTGGGCGCGTGCACTGCTAAGTAGGTGGGTGGGCGCAGTGCTTATCGCAGCTGCCAGACATAGGTGGGCGCGCGCACTGCTAGGTAGGTGGGTGGGCGCGCACACTGCTAAGTGGGTGGGCGCGTGCAGTGCTTATCGCGGCCACTAGACATAGGTGGGCGCGCGCACTGCTAGGTAGGTGGGTGGGCGCGCGCACTGCTAAGTGGGTGGGCGCGCGCAGTGCTTGTCGCGGCCGCCAGACGTAGGTGGGCGCGCGCACTGCTAGGTAGGTGGGTGGGCGCGCGCACTGCTAAGTGGGTGAGTGGGCGCGCGCACTGCTAAGTAGGTGGGTGGTGTCAAATCGACCCCTTGGCGTACGCAGTGATGCGCTAAGTGCGCGTAAAAGCAGCAGCAACTATGGCGCAATAGCGCGACACGGATATTACCTACTTTTAGGCGTAAATAACGCGCGGATCTATGCGTAGAGATTTCCAGATAGCTATATATTAATATATTATTATTTTATACCCTATACCGTACGATTTAATAATTAATAGTCTAATTATTATAAATATTATTATAAATAACGCTAATTAAAGCTATCCGGATAAATCTATAGTATTAAATTTACCCCTATATCGTTAATATATAAGTTTATAGTAAACCCTCTGCTACTAGCGCTACTATAGCTTCTAGCTCCTTATCTATACTTAATAGTCTAGCTAATTAGCCCCTATAGTAAGATTAAACCTAGTATAGACTCTAGGTAATAGGACTATAGGAGTATATTAACCTAGAGAACGTAGAGAAGGAGGACCTTAATATAATCCTAAACGCTATCCTAAGGAAGCTAAAGCTCTAAAACTACCTCTAGAAGGCTAACTTCCTAGTAGCTAATACCTAGAACGCTAAGATAGGAGGATTATCTACCCTAGCGTCTAGTATAGCCTAGCTAGAGTTAGGATAAGTAATACTAATAGGATCTAAGCTAGTATAATCTTTTAATAACTTAATAAGACGAGACTAGTATATATATATAATATAGCTATTAATATATAAGGATAAGATAAAGGATATTAAGGACTTATATAAGATTATAGTCTAATTTAAGGACTATATTTAAGAGATAGTTAACTCTAAGTACTAATTAACCTGCTTTATACCTTAAAACTCTATTATAGACGCTATTATCTATCTAAAGGCGAGAGCTAGGATTAATAATACCTAGCGACTTAGGTTAGTAAGAGTAGTTTATATAGAAGTCCTTTAAGTCCCTTATAAAGGAAAGATCACGACTTAGAAGTCTACTACTAAGTAGGTTAATAAGTATAAAGTAGCTATATCTAAATTAAGGGTAGTTAACGTAGTAGAGGGTAGCGAGAAGTTAGGATAGTTCGACGACTTTATCCGCGCTACCTGCTAAACCCCTCTCTTATTATAGGCTATAATATATAAGTTAACCTATAGAAAAGAGGCTAATAACGGAACTCTAAAGCTTAATAATCTTATTAAGAGCGTACGAGGTAAAGTCCTAGAAATAGTCGATACTATAGCCTTAAAATTATATATTACGAAGGGCGGAGTATTCGGACTAATAATAACTAACCTTCTAATCTACTTAGCAAAAACTCTTTAACCTTAAAGCGAGTTAAAGAAGAGACGACCTAATAAATGGTCTAATAATTAATAAGATAAGCATAAGAAGGGATTTAATAAGTATTAAGCGTATATAGGTCCCTACTACCTATTAAAGTGCTAGTATATCTTTACTAATAAAGCACCTAATAACTAGACTCCGAGCGAGATAGTAGCTAACCTCGTAAAGGAGCGATATAAAGGAGAATTAGTAGATAAGATTAACCGTTTAAAGATCTCTATAAAGGATTAATAACTCTTAAAGCGATATAGAGGAAAGGCGGGAGTTAAGAAGGCTGCGTTTACTATAACTTATACCTACGAGTTATCTAAATTAGTACTTTTAGATTTAGGCTTAATAGTCTATATCCTAAATAACCTTAAACGCTTTAAGACCTTATATAGCGCTTATAACGAAGACTTTGTCCTTGCGGGATCTAAACTAATACTAATTAAAGGTTATAGATCTATAATAGTAAATATCGTTAGACCTAAAGGTTATCTAGTAACGCTATACCTCTCTAACGCCGTTTACTATAATGCTATAGTAAGTAATCTTATATCCTATAGATACTTAAAGAAGAAAGGTATCTACTAGGATAATAGACTAGATAACTACTACCTTTAATAACGAGATAGTATATTTATAGCTAAAGTACTTAATATCTACGATTAATATATTCTTAAGTATATACTAAAAGAGCCTTAAGTAGCGTTCTATAATAATACTATCCTAATCCCCTTACGATATAATACCTATACTACCTCGACGAGAAGAAAGCTAAGGAAGGGTACCTATAGTAACTAGTACTCTCGACTTAGCTATATAGGAGAGGCTGCGATATGCTGTCTAGAGGCGGCGACGCGTAGTATAAGAGTAAAAGGCGGAATACCCCTAATAATAGTAGACTACGACGCGTATAGCCTAGGGAAGATAATCTAATAAGTATAACGAACGCCTAGAGAGTCTATTATAACCTTAACGCTAGGAAGATAAATAGCCCTAGACTTCTACTCGTTTAAGCAAGGATATAGAGGCTTTATAACCCTCCTACTCTTTATAGACCGACTATTAGGTTACGCCTAGGACTACTACCTCGAAGACCGCTCGACTAGGACCCTTATGAAAGTATTTACCTAATTTATTAACTTAGTTAAAAGGGAGTTAAAAGTCACGATCGAAGCGTTCGAATATAATAACGAAATCCTAAAGTATCTAGAGGTAGAGAGCTTTATCTAGATAATAGGTATCTAAATTAAACTATTAGCGCTAAATATATAAGCTTAAAATAGGGGTAGAGAGAGGATTATAGTAGTTATAAAGATAAAGGCTAGATATCTTCATTTATTATTAAAACTCCTATCTTACTTATAGCTAGAGATCTATATAGCGGCGACCTATATATATAACCGCACTCTATTATAGTTAAGAGGGTAGAAGACCCTATATAAACTCCTTTACTAGTCTATAAAGGGCGACGCTACTATACTAGATATCTCCTACTTATAATAATATAGCTATAAAGTATTCGCCTTAACTATATAAGCTTAACTTCACGAGAACTACCTCTAGCGCTTTAACCCTAAGGCTTAGATTAGATACCTTATTAGCTACGCCTCGTTAAACTCCTACTAAGTATAGTACCTAGTAAAGCGAGAAGTCGTTACTATAAGAGATATTAGGTTTAATAAGAGTATAAAATTTAGTAATAACGTCGACGAGTAGAAGGATAACCTCTAGGAGATAAACTAGGAGGAAATATATAACTACTACGATAACGTTATTAAGTTAATAAAACTATAATAAATACTAAACCTAGATAACGCTAAGGATAACGAAGAAGCCGAATAGTTACTACTAACTAATCTAATAGAGACTAACGAGGTTAATATACTAACGGAGTCCTAGCTATAAGATAAGTTTAAATACTCCTAAGCTTAGTTCTAACTTATTACTCTATTTTAATCTCTACCCTTATTATTATTCTAAGTAATAGGGGATCTCGAGGTAAAGGGGGGAGGGGTTATTACTACTAAATCTAAGAAATTTAGGATTAATTCGAGGACCTCCTATAAGGCAGCGTTCCTAGCTAGTATAAAGCTAAGCAAATTAATTAAGTAGCGAGACGACCTCTATCCACGCCCGCGGTCTAGCTAACCTAGAGCTAGTAAGGAGTATAACTAGGTATTAAGCCTTAAAGCTAGGGGCTCCCTACTTAGTCTAATAGCGTTAAATAATTCTACTAAGGATAGGTTAAAGAGGTATCTAAAAGGAACCCGCTAGAGGGATCTACTATTATTACCCTCGTCTTATAGCTAACTAGCTAGTTACCCGTTAGGGGATAAGTTTAGAGAAGCTAAAAAATTATATCTAAATAGTTATAAACTATTAAATTCGTGGGTTAAAGTGCCTAGTATAATAGCACGAGGTTATAAAGTCCTTAGCTACTACTAGGTATATACCTATAAGCTAGATAAGCACGGGAAACTTATTAAAGTTAAAGCGAGACTTATTATTAGAGGAGATTAATAGCCTCACGATCTGAGGGATACCTACGCTACTACTTTAGCTAGTATATCCTTTAGGACCCTTATTATAGTTATAAACCGGTTTAATATAAACCTCCTATAATATAACGCGGTTAACGCGTTTATTTATACTAATCTCGATAAAGAAGTCTATATAGAGATAGCGCTAGGGTATTAGAAGAGCGGACGTATTCTAAAGCTACTTAAAGCCCTCTATAGACTTCGCTATTTACTACTCCTATAGTAATAATACCTAGAAATAGGTCTCATAGTAAGCGGGTTTAAGCGAGTAGCTAGTAAAAACTACTACTAGCGTAATAGTAAGATCCTATTCTTCTTTTATATTAATAACTATATATTTATATATCCCCCTTCTAAAGAGATTAAGGCGAGATAGCTAATTAGTAAACTTTAACTACGATACTACCTCGAAGGAGGGAAGGATATTTAGTAGTTTCTAGGAATCGAGGTTATTTAAGATCGATATAACTATAAACTATAGCTCTTATAGTTATCCTTCTTTAAGAAGCTATTAAAACTCCTAGATAGCGAATTAATAAGAGACCACGAGACCCTAATAATATAAGAAGAACTCCTTCCCTATAAAGGAGAGGCGACGAAGGCTAATATCACGAGATACTAGTAAAAAGTAGGATCGCTACTATATACTATAGTAATAACGAGACCTAATATCTCGTTTATAGTTAGTAGACTTACCTGTTTTAACTAAAACCCTAGGCCTTATTACTAATATGCTACTAACTGCGTTATTTAATACCTTATATAAATAAAGGGACTATACCTAGAATATAGAGTCCCCGAGGGATTAACTAAAGGACTCGAAGTCGCATTAGACGCTAGTTTTACTAATAATACGCTAGACTATAAGAGCTCCTAATCCTTTATAATAAAGCTCTTTAGAGGGATAATATTATAGAAGGCAAATAAGCAAAATATAGTTACTACGTCGACTATAGAGGTAGAGCTTCTCGCCCTCTTATAAGTAGCGAAAGAAGGACTATTCGCAAGTCGACTTATTACTACCCTATAAGTCTCTCTCTTAAATAATAAACTACCTAAATTCGCAGGTCCTATAGCTACTAATACGCTAAAAGTCACGATCTAGTGCGATAACCTATAAACCATAGGCCTCGTTACGAAAGAGATATTCTAGCTATAGATAAAACTCCGCTATATTAATATCTATAACTACTAGTTATAATAGGAGGTCGCGGAAGGGCGTATTAAGGTTATCTATACTCCTTTAGCTAAATTAATAGTAAATAGACTTATAAAAGCCCTCTCGTAGTAGTCTTATAAGAGATTTATCGCTTAGTTAGGCCTCGTTAATAAGTTATAAATAATTATAGAGGCCTAGAAGAGAGAGGAGTTATAAGACGCTAATAGCGACGTTAGGCCTGGATTTAAGTAGGCCCGACGCCTAACCTAAAGGGGTAACTCTGCGGTCGCTATATTAGTTAAATTAATCTACTAAATATATTACCTACTGCTATATTACACTAGTATAAAAGAGAGGGTATTGCGCTAATATTCGAGCCCTTAAGCGTATAGTTCACTAGGAACTTTACTTATATAAGTTACCTATATCTTCTTCGCCTTCTTATAATTATACTACGACCCCTTAGAAGCTAATAATACCCTCACGAGCTATACTAACTAGACCTCGCTATTAATAGCAATACCCCTTTAAAATACCCTATAAGTAGTAATAAAGAATAATAGAGAGTAGCGATCCCTCTCGCTATAAACGAGCAATCTTATAAGACAAAGCGGTTAAATCGAGCTGAGATAAATAACTATAAAAGAAGTAATACCCCCTCTATATAATAATCCCTCTTATTAGCGATACTTTTAAGCTATTACCGCTCGAATAAGTCTATTACTACTAACTTTCTAAGTAGAGCATATAAAGCCTTAAATCGGATAAGAAGACCGAGTTATAATACTACGATCGAGGGCTAAGGGTCTAAATACTTTATAATAACCTACGGATAACGCTAAGAGATAATACTAGAGAAGGGATCACGAGATAGGTAAATAACGGGGTTACGAAGTCATTAGTAGACATATAAGATATTAGATAACTTTACGTTAATTAGACGTATTTGGATAACCTTAAATACGCTGGATTTAAAGCGCTTCGGAGTCGATTAGTAAACTTAGCTAGTTATACTAAATTACGCTGTATTACGCTATATTACGTTAAAACTAAAGGGGCGTGTTAAATCGACCCCTTAGCGTACGTAGTAATACGCTAAGTGCGTATAAAAGTAGTAGTAACTATAGCGTAATAGCGCGACACGGATATTACCTACTTTTGGGCGTAAATAACGCGAGGATCTATGCGTAGAGATTTCTAGATAGCTATATATCAATATATTATCATTTTGCACCCTATACCGTACGATTCGATAGGTGGGCGCGCACACTGCTAAGTGGGTGGGCGCGCATAGTGCTTATCGCGGCCGCTAGACGTAGGTGGGCGCGTATTATATCTAGTAGCTATAATAACTCTAACCTAGCTAGAAAAAGCAGGTTTATTAAAAAAGCGGGTTTGTTAATATTATAGATACTTCCCTAAGGTTAGAAATTAATATATTATAATTTTTTAAGGTTTTAAGCTTTATTATTACTTTTTTTAAATATTATAAGTTTTAATTTATTTTTTAAAAATATAGTTTATTATTAAGTTTTCTAAATATACTTTATTTTATTTTTCTTTTTTATTAATAAACTATTTATATTAATTTTTTAAATTTTATTTACTCTTTTATAAATATTTTTTAAAAATATATTTTATTTAATTCTTTTTTATTATTCTTTTATATTATTCTTTTTAGCTTTATTTTACTTTATATTTATTAACAATTATATAAATATTATAAATTTAATTTATATATATTTTACCACCTTTTACTATAACTAAGTTAAAAATTAATAAATATAAAATAACTATATATTTTAATTTATATTCTTATTTATTCTAACTATTTATATAACTTTATATTATATAACACTTTTATTATTAGTTTATTTAATTTATTTAATTATCTATTAATATATTATTAACTTTATATAAATTATTATTATAATATAAATCTTTTTTAAGCTCTTTAATATAAATAAAAAGATATATTTATTTTTATAAACTATTTATTATATTTATTTAAAAAAGAAAGCTTAATAATATTAATTTTATAATAAATAAAATAGAAATAAGTATTATAATTGTTTAGTATTTATTAATTAAATATACTCTCTTTAATAAACTCTTTAATTTTCTTTTTATATTCTATTTAAATACATAAATCTCTTTTATATAATAATTATATTTTAAATATCTTTATTTATAATTCTATTTTAGCTTATTAACTTTAAAGCTTATTAGCTTATTAATTAATTATTAATATAGTTTTAACTTCTTTATTTCTATTTTTATTTCTATTTATATATTTATATCTTTTTTTTTATAATAGTTTATAGTATTTATTATTTATATATACTTTATTTCTCTTTACTTCTTTTATATTATATATACTTTAAATACTTATTAAATATATTACTTAAAATAATTACTAATTTATCTTTATTCCTATCTATATTTATATTTATATTAAGTCTTTTTATTTCCTAATAGCTATACTCTTTATAATTATAATATACTATATTTTATTTATTTCTCTTTTCTACTCTTTATTTTTAATTATTTTCTTTTATTATATTAGTATTCTTTTTAACTATTATATATTTTAATTTTATAGCTATCTATTTTTTTATTCTTAATAATATTTTAATATATTATCTCCTTATTATATTCTTTTAGCTTTAGATACTATTTAATTATCTAGTGTTTATAACTACTCCTTAAACTATAATACTTTTATTTTATATTTCTTATTAATCTACTTAAATAATTAATTTAAATATAAATTAATAATAATTATTACTATATATTAATATAATTTAATATTAACTTTACTACTTATTAATAGTTTATTAAACTACTATATAACTTAGTTTACTTTATATAATACTATATTTACTTATTTACTTATAATATCTTATTTAATATAGCTCTTTTATTATTACTATTACTTATTTCTATAGCTCTCTACTTATTAATAACTATTTTATATATTTATAAAATATCCTATTTTAATTTCTCTTATAAATAATAGTTTAAATTTATTTATAAATAGTAAGACTAAATATAGATATTATATTAATAACTTATTATATTATATATTTAATATTAATATAGTATTTTACTTATTACTTTTTTATAATAATATTTATAATATAGTATAATAGAATATATTATATTTTTATATATAAATATACTTTTAGGTTTATAAATATATATTTAGTCTTATAGATAAATTAAATATTTATTAAATTACCTATTTATTTTAACTACTTTACTACTATATATATTTATATTTATAACTAGCCTTTAAATAACTTAGTTATATACTTTAATATCTATACTATCCTTTTCTAAAATATTAGTACTAGTAATTATTATTATTAAATATATTCTTATTTATCTTTATTATTATA
The DNA here is from genome assembly GCA_036785755.1 of Colletotrichum ledebouriae. Taxonomy (NCBI): domain Eukaryota; kingdom Fungi; phylum Ascomycota; class Sordariomycetes; order Glomerellales; family Glomerellaceae; genus Colletotrichum; species Colletotrichum ledebouriae. The sequence goes on from JAVHLU010003346.1 coordinate 10,383, forward strand.
ATTACTACGCTTTAAGCATAATCTAACTATTATTAATATTATATTTCTAAAGAATACTATTTATTATCTAATTTACTATTTATTTATTTTTACTTATACTTTATTATTTTTATTATATAAATATAAATACTTTAATTAGTTTTAATTATAGTTATTAAAGATATTACTTTATTAAATATTTAGATATATTTTTACTATTAATAAGTCTTTATATTTAGTATTAAGCTTACTTTTACTACTATTATTACTTATTTATAGTAACTATATTAAGAATAACTATATATTTTATTTTATTATATATAATAGTTTAGTAAATATATAAATTTATCTTTATATTTAATATATTAATATTTAGTTAATACTTTAATTTATAATACTTAGTATTATTATATTAAACTAACTATATTTTATATATACTATAAATCTAAGTTATTAATTTATACTTATTCTTTAATAACTTCAATTTTATATTATAAACTATTATATATTATTATATACTAAATATAATATATTACTAACCTATATATATTATAATTTAGATTTCTTTATTAATAATAACTTCTTAATCTTATTTTATAAATCTAACTATACTTAATATATAATAAATACTTTAGCTACTCTAGCTATTACTAAATAATCTATTATCTATCTTATTATTTAATATTAATTACTATCTTTATAAATATTTAATATTATTAATATATTAACTATTACTTTCTATCTTTTGCTTTATTTATATATATTATTAATAAATATAATAATTATATTTAAATATATCCTCTTTATATTTTATATTTATATTACTTATTTATTATTAATATTTAGTTTAGCTTTGCTAATTAAGATATTTTATAGTAACTATTATTAAATAGTAAATCAATTTTATAGCTATTTATACTCTAGCTATTTATTTATATAGAACTATATACTTACTTTCTTATCTTAAACTATTTTATAGTATTATTATATATTATTAGGGTTATAGTTATTTATTAGCTATATAAACTTCTAGTTAATATCTTTTTGCATTAATATATATAATATATTATATCTAACTTTATATAATATTTATATAATATATACTTTCTTTACTATACTAATACTTTAAGTATCTTTACTTATATATTTAAATAATATATATTATATTATAATAATTATATTTAAAATATCTTAATAATACTAACTTTAGATTTTATTAAAAGATAAGATAGTTTTTATGAATAAAAGCATATATAGTAATTAAATATAATATACTTTAATACTTATTTAGTTGATAACTATAAAATAAAGTTATTATTAGATTTATATAAACTAATAAGAGTATATAAAGCTTTAAGCTTCTTATATATATATATATATATATATATATATATATAAAGTCTTAAGTTAGATATATATATATATTTAGA
>JAVHLU010003347.1:0-11789 GCA_036785755.1 Colletotrichum ledebouriae
TATTAATAAGAAATCGGAGCCCTATTATACCTAGCTTTAAAGATAAGGCTAGATATTACTTTAGCGGTTATAATATATGCCCGTTATAGTAGTAATCCCTCTAAAGAGCACTTTATAGCTCTTAATAAAATATAGGGATATATAAATAAATTCCCTAACTATGGTTTAATATATAACTATAGTAAGGATATATCTAATAATAATAATATAATTGGATTTATAGATTTATATTAGGCTTGAGATCTTAATAATCGAAAATTAACCTCAGCCTATATATTTACTTAGGGTTTATATAATATTATATCCTGTTCTTCTTCTAAATAAAAAATAGTAGCCCTATTAAGCTGCGAAGCTAAATATATAGCTTTATCAGATGCAGCAAAAGAGGCTCTATATATATATATAATAGCTATAACTTTATACTTAATAAATTAGGCAATAAAAGCCTTATAAAGCCTAAAATACTTATAGATAATATCTCAGCTTAAAGATTAGCTAAGAATCTTGAATTTCATAAAAAGGCTAAGTATATTAATATAAAATATTATTTTACTAGGAATCTAGTTACAGAAGAAGAAATATTCCTCTTTTATATGTAGTCTAGTAATAATATTGCGGATATATTAACAAAGCCCTTGGGTAAAATAAAGTTTTATAACCTATTAAATATAATAGGTAATAATAATAATAATAATAATAATATAACTAATAATTTAGATAATAACCGCATTAGAGATCTAAATTATTAGACTGCAATAACAATAACTATAACTATATAAAAGTCCAGTTTTCCTTTTTATACCTATAAGAGTTAGGTTTTTAGGTTTTTCTACTAGCAATTATTATATAATACTCTAAGAATTTCCTCTTTATTTTTCCTACTAGGTTTTTAGAGTTTTATATTAGAGTAAATAACGTATAAAGAGAGTATAATATAACATAACATAATATAACATAACAATAAGCTATATATAAATAAAATATATAGCTTACGGGGGGGTATAAGAATACCGAAGGTATATCTTAAAAAAATTCTATAATAATCTTAAAAGGGTTATATAAACCTTAATAAATAACTATTATATATATAGTTATATACCTATATAATATCTCTTTAATAATACTTTAATAACTATAAAGTATAAAATAATAACTATAAAAGTATTTCCTTTATAGAATAAATACTTTAAAAATCTATATAAATTCTAATAATAGCAATAACCTTATATATACATTTATAATCCTTAGCTTTATAGCTATAAATATATAGAAATTGCGCACGGACCACATAGTGATCCAAGCGCGATTTCTGCTTAATAAGCTACTACTTTATAGTTATGTTTTAGAATATCCTACCCCTTACTTCGTGAGGGTAGGATTTATAACTTAGAAATAATATTAATAATATTAATGATTTTATATCAAATTATTCTATCAAAAATCCATCGAAAAATACTCCCTTATGCTTAAATTTATTAGCTTTCATTACCATATTACTCAGCCTATTAATATCTATTATTCAGGCTGTTTTACCGCCCCTTTTGCTACTTATATACCTATTCTTACAATTTAACCTATAAAGGGGTAGCTATACTACTTTATTATTATTTTTTATTTTAATGCGATTAACTTATATATACCTTTATAATTATATAATATATTAACCCGGGCGCCTTTATTTATAACTCTTTTTTTCTTTAGTATAATACCTATATTATAGTAATACTAGTAGACTTATAGCTAGTACTCTTCGAAGGTATCGCTACTAATCTCTAATATTATAAGTATCTATAAAGGTATAAATTTAGCTAGTAAATAGTTATTTACTAAATAGTAGCAATATTATTATTATACTACGTAATCTCGCTTATAAATATACCTAAGAAATACTAGTACTTCGTAGGTTATTATATATCGTAGCGAAGGTAGCGCGGCTAACGGATATAGTTAGATCGGGCCAAGTACTAAAACTGCACCGTTAAAATACCAGCTACCCTGCAGAAAACACGCGCCATTGCCATGCATCCAAGAAAGTCAGATTGCCAGGATGGACGCCGTTGGCTGCGTCGGATCTCGATTTCGTCGGGCTTGGTGAGAGCTTAACGGGCTAGAGTTACCTAGTTAGTAGCTCGGCTTGCTTGCCATGTACAGCCTACCTTGGACTAGGTGTCTCAACACTTGACTTTAGGACCAAGGCGGGGGAGCGGGTGTGTCGGGTAAAGTACAAATGTAGACACAGAAACAAAACAAAAGGATAAAGATCAGTGAAGGAAAAGAAAGGAGGACATCAGCACACAGTACACAGCGTTTGTTAGAGACGAGAGGAAAACGTTTCATGTCACATTGAGGCAACGATGGGCGCTTCGAGGGCCAGGGATGCTGGAGCAGCGCGGGAGATGAGAAGGAAACAGGAAACGAGTTTATACCAGGCCATTAATGCAAGGCCGGCTTGCCTGCTTCGGTGAAAAATCGTCTGCAGACGGCTGTAGATGCACCATGTGAGTACTGTTAGTTTTGGCAGGCATATTCTGTTTTGCACGAAGGCGTCGGGTGCTTCGGGTGTCCACGTTGATAGCTCCTGTGTTGGAGAGTTGCTAATTGAGTTCTGGGAGCTGACATCCGAAGCAGACGGAAGAGTCTGGAGATAACGGAAAGATTAGAAGTGAGGCATGGCCGGTCCAGAATAGGCAAGGTATGGGTGTCACAATCCGAGCACTTCAAGGTACATCGAAGTCCAGCGGACATCTACAGCCAACGCTGTGAAGGCAAGTACCTTGGGCCCCTAGGTAGGTAGTGCACCAACATAACCCGGCACCATAGCTCTGTCAAAGACTGGCACGGGCGCCACTGGCAGGCTTTTTTTCCATACTTTTCGGCATCCAGAACAACCTTTCTCGACCCAGGTACCTAGGTAGGTGGTATGTTCGTAATGGAATCTTGACACAGCGCCCGCCACACCAACAATTGACACTTGCAGCAGCCCGATATCTCTTAGCCAGGAGACTACCTAAGGTAGGCTCGTACCTAGCGACTCGGTGCAGGCCACCGCTCGCTATAGCCACCCGCTAGGTACTTACCTCATCCCCTGGACCCGATTCCACCCCCCCAACGCTACTTCAGTACAGCACCTACCTCGCTTGTCCCATGTATCCAAGTCCCTTCCCGTAGCGGCTTTCCCTCGTCCCTTCTTCCCGCTTACCTCCTCTGCCGTCTTTCGCCTGTCCTGCGCCTACCTAGATTATCTATGTTTTCCTTTCTTCTACTTCATCTTACCTTCCTCTCCTATCGACAAGATTTCCAAAGGCTCAATCGACCGATTCCTTCCTCCCTAGGAAGACTCGAGCGAGCCCTCTCCATCCATGAAGAGGCGCCCGTCGGGTTCGACCGACGAAAGCGACGACCCTCCTACGACCGAGCTTCCTGTGACAAGTAAAGGTCTCCAAGACCCTGCTGGCACTCGCCATTCTATCGCACACTCGAAACATCCGCCAGTATCCTCGAGACCGTCTTCTGCGAGGAACAGACGGTCACCCAACATCAATTGGAAGCTTGAACATGGATCGGATGCACCTCTCGAGAACCATTGCATAGCTGCGTCGTTGTCGCCGTCGCTGTCGCCGCTCTCCCAAGCACCATCCCTGGCCGCGCCGTCGCCCGCCTACCCAAATAACCTGCACCAACTCCCGAACCACCACTCCCTCCCCGCAGGCGGTGCTCACCAATCCGACCATCGTGACGATTCCACCGACGACGACGTCCAAAGCGACCGCCGTAACGACGAAAAAGCCTCCATGGCTTCTCAAACAATGGCGGAACTGCGCCGTCGCTCGCGATTTCGCGGACCATGGTCCATCACCATCCTTGCTCTCGCTGCCACGGTTCTTGGCATCACGTTGCTTTGCGCCATTCTCAACTCTTCATGGACCCGTCAACTCGACGCCAAGGGATGTCGCATGTCTTACATGCGACCATCCTACATCCGTCTACGCGATTTCGATACAGAGCACACCCGCTTCGCGACGAAATATTCCCTGTATCTGTATCGCGAACAAGGTGTTGACGACGAGAGAAAGGCAGGTTTCTTGAACGACGCACGAAAGAATTGCATCGGACTAACCAGTCGCAGCTGAGGGGCGTTCCTGTTCTCTTTATTCCAGGCAACGCAGGAAGTTACAAGCAGGTCAGGCCAATCGCAGCGGAAGCCGCCAACTACTATCACGAATCTCTGCAACACGATGAAGCTGCTGCCGCAGCCGGCGCCCGAAACCTCGACTTCTTCACTGTCGATTTTAATGAAGACATTACTGCTTTTCATGGGCAGACGATGCTGGATCAGGCGGAGTACTTGAACGAGGCTATTCGATATATCTTGTCGCTGTACATGGACCCGCGCATGTCTGCTCGCGACCCCGACCTACCGGACCCCACGTCTGTTCTGGTTTTAGGTCACTCCATGGGCGGCATTGTAGCCCGCACAATGCTCATCATGCCAAATTACCAGTCTCATTCGATAAATACTATTATCACCATGTCTGCGCCGCACTCCCGCCCTCCAGTCACTTTTGACGGACAGATTGTCAAGATTTACGAAGACATTAACGAGTACTGGCGTCGGGCTTATTCGCAGAAGTGGGCTAACAACAACCCGCTGTGGCACGTTACCCTCGTTTCAATAGCAGGCGGTGGCTTAGACACGGTTGTCCCGTCCGACTATGCTAGTGTCGAGTCGATAATTCCCGAGACGCATGGCTTCACGGTATTTACCACCGGTATCCCAAGGGTGTGGACCAGCATGGATCACCAAGCTATTCTCTGGTGCGACCAGTTCAGAAAAGTCGTGGCTCGGGCCATGTACGATGTGGTCGATGTTCACAGGTCGTCGCAGACAAAACCGAGGGCTGAGAGAATGAGAGTCTTCAAGAAATGGTTCCTCACCGGGATGGAGTCCATTGCGGAGAAAAACCTTCCCTCCGAAGGGCCAACGACGCTTTTGACGCTCGAAGATAACGCCAATGCCATTACAGGCCAAGGAGAACGCTTGGTACTGCGCCAGCTGGGTATCAAATCCAAACCGACGGCTCATTTGCTTCCAGTACCGCCGCAAGCATCACCCGAAGGCAAACAATTTACTCTTTTGTCCGACGTCGGCCTCGACAAATCAGGAGAGCATGGGAAGCTTGAGGTTCTATTCTGCAGCGTCTTCCCGCTACAGCCTGGCCAGGCTACGACCTTGTTCACCATTAACATGGATCTCTCGGGGGATAGCACGGGGTCCACTCGACTGGCGTGCAAAAATGCTGCGTCCGACGTAATGCTTCTGCCCGCGTCAACTAAGTCTCTTCACCACCCATTCCTCTTGGACAACGAGCCCGCAACTCATCCTTTCTCGTACCTCCAGTTCGACACCGAAGATATTGCCGATCATCAGTTCGTTGCTGTCATCGACAAAGCCACTAAACTGTCTCAGAATTTCGTCGTTGCTGAGTTTAGTGACCATTCCCAATCCCACAGGACGCGTAATATCAGTTTGAGACGCCTTTTAGCATTTGGAATGACGCTGAGATTGCCAGCAAATCGATCCATGGTTGCGGAGATCAACGTTCCGACTCTCAAATCGAGTTTGCTTGCCTACAACCTCGACATCGGAAACCAGATTTGCAGCGGTGCACCAGAATTGTTCTCTCCTCTCATTCGACAGCACCTAGCTCAGCCATACGAATCAAAATACTTCGTCAATGCCAGATATGCAAGCATCAGCATGCATGGAGTGGCACCATTTGTCCCTCCACCATTGCGGCACAAAAATCACGATGAGCAAGGCCTAAGCTTCCAATTCTGGACAGATCCGACGTGCGAATCCAGCATTCAAGTCAGCTTGAAAGTGGACGCCTTAGGAAGCCTAGGAAAGCTGTACATGCGGTACAGAACCGTCTTTGCTGCCTTTCCATTGCTTGTGGTTGCTCTTGTCCTCAGAAAGCAATTCAGAGTCTACGACACAACGGGATCTTTCATCTCCTTCTCGGAGAGCCTTGACCTTTGCCTTCGACAGTCCCTGCCCCTGATGCTATTGTCATTGACGTTCCTCTCTCTATCGATGACGGGATCATGGCCCACAGGGCCTGGAGGTTTCTGGCATTGGCGCAATACGACATCCCCATTGGGCGATTTCCACGGAAATGACCTCCTCACGGGCACACAAGATCCTTTTTTCTGGTTTCTAGTGCCACTCATCGGAGTGGTTTGTATCGGTGTTTGCGCCGTTCTCCATTTCGTTACTTTGGCTTTGACGCAGCTACTCGGCTACGTTTACTCCTGGTTAATCATTCACCCTTTCGGACAAGCAAGAGATGATCGGCGGAGAGCTCACTCGCTGTTATTTGTCCCTTCTTCGCCCCGCCGGCGGATGATAACTACCGCCGTCCTCCTGTTCATGGTATCGACATTTATTCCGTATCAGTTCGCGTACTTAGTGGCGTGCCTGGTCCAGCTCTTCACCGTGGTCCGGGCTCTCAGAATAGCCTCTGAACTAAAGTCCGGGCCAAACTACGATTTCTATAACTATGCGCACTCAATTCTGCTATTAATGCTATGGGTTCTCCCAATCAACCTACCCATTTTGGCTGTCTGGATTCGCAACCTCGCGGTTCACTGGCTTACGCCGTTCTCTTCGCACCACAACGTGTTGTCAATCACGCCGTTCATCCTACTCGTGGAGAACTTGACAACAGGTAAGATGGTGCCGCGAGTAACGGGCAAGCTCAGGCATCTTACCAGTGTGCTGTTGTTCGGAACAGCAACCTATGCGGCTATATATGGCGTTTCATATGCGTATATGTTGCATTACCTGGTCAACCTCGTAGCTGCGTGGTTGGTTGTGATTCACTCAACCACAGACAACTGGCCCCTAGCGGGACTCAGTTCCATATTCGAAAATGGCTTGAACGGAGACCGGAAGGAGGGCAAGACCCCTTGAAGGACGGACTGGAAATGTGCTGTTGGTCGATAAGCAGGCGCGAAGTGCGTTGAGTTACCGATCGACATCGGCTCCGTCAAGCGCCACTTCTCTCGCCATGATCCGCACCCTGTACATATGGCAGGCGCTCAGTCAAACCAACTGACGGAAACTCCTCAAACCGGGTTACCAGGAGTTTCTCGTACGGAAGTTTTTTTCTCCTCTTTTCTGTATAGACGGTCTCGGCTATCTGTATCCTGGTTCCAGATGATTTCTTCCCATGGTTTAAGCCTAAGATACAACTAACCTTTGGGCCATGACATTGGCGTTGGCACACAATGTTTCGGGTTTTCTTACGTTTTGTTCATCTGCATGTTGCATTGGCTGGGAGTTTGTACGGTTCATGTGTTTTGGCTAGAGGCGTCGAAACGAAACATGTTTTCCTACAGACTAAGCCTGGCGCTCTCGCAAGAGCTCAAGCGTCAAGTACGGCATTCACTTTGGGCGGGAAATACTTTCAGAGAGTGAGGTTATGCTACAAAGGGAGGCTCTTCACTTCAGACGATTCTTGTATAAAGCTGCGACGGGGAATTTTCTTGCATTCAACCCGTTTCTTCTTTTTTAATGAGCCATCGAGCAGTTCAGATGGGACCTTTGTGTTCTTGATACAGACGGAAATCATCCGTTGGAGGGGAGAGAGAGAGGGAGGGGAGGAAAGAGGGAGGGGCGGGGGGGAGCGAGGCGCACTCCGCAGCCGTAGCTGCGACACTCGCCCGAGTGTTCACTGTGGAGCACACCAACAAACCCTGGGTACACGAGGGGTAAGGCTGTATTACCAAGACAGTCACTCCATGGAAGCTGTTTAGTATAGACAGGCCCGTACGTCAAACTTATTCAAATGACTTGAAGATGCTCCTGCTCAAGTCACAGGATCACGATAGGATATCAAAGCCTCCGCACGTACAGAACAAATGGTCGCCTAAGCCTTGTCTAGTAGATCAACACCAAATCGTTGTGAAACAATACCCAAACCCAATGCCGACCATCTATGTGTCTCTGGTGATCGCGGTGTCTATGTCCTGAACCGGCACCAGCCCTCTCGCCCACTCTCCAATCCACTCACCACTATCACAAGGCCCTCCCCTCTCTTGTAGCTCTGCAACAATTGGAGTGACAGATTGCAGATGCGGTTCTCCTGGTCAGGGACTGACGCTATATGTACTTGCATTGCCAGGATAAAAATCAATCTTCCTGCTCAGCCTTGTCATTTTCCTCCTTGGCCCACTTTACACGCTGGTGGCGAATAACCCAAAGCGTGAGAACGAGCCCGACGGAACACGACGCCAGGGTCATGATGTAGGCAGAGCGATAGCAGTCCAGTCCCTCGTGGCAGACGCGCTCGCCGTCTGGTCCGAGTACCGAATGCTTGTCGTAGATCTTGCCGTAGAAGATATTGAAGATATTTCCCGAAACAACGGGAGACAGGGTCATGAGGCCCCAATTCTGGCTGAGACCGTGGATGCCGAACGTCTCGGCGACGATGGAAGGGAAAACCCCAAAAAGAAATCCGTACGCGATGCCGGACAACCCCGAGACCAGGCCCAACAGATGGGGGTTAGTGACCTCGAGGGCTACAATCTGGGCGACGAAAAACACGGCGCTGGAGGCAACGAGGCACCATACTCGGCTTCCGTGTAGGACTTTGACGATGAAATCCGATCCAACACCTTCACAGTGGGCGTCAGAGTGTGATCTTCTTCATAGCGTAGGAGAACATACCACTCAGGAGTCTGCCGGCGAAACTGCAGAGCGAGAGGATAGAGACGTGCAACTGTTGCATAGTAATCAGGTAGGCTTCATCGACCGACTCATCCCAGTGGCGCCAAAGCGCTTTTACGTCATTTCCGATATTGCTAGAGGCCGCTTAGCACAATGGCAGACGTGAGGGCGGAAAACCTGTGGATTAGGGCGAGGGACATACTTGATTGTCATTAATCCGATGCCAGTGAGGATGCCCATGATGCAAAACAACTGCCAGAAATCGAGCTCACGAAACAGGCTCCAGCCACGAATATCTACACGATGAGAACGATCCATATCAACACTACTCTGCACAAAAACATCACCAGGCATGGAAGAGGAGCTCGACACTAGCGAAGACGTCTCGTCGGGCTCATAATCATCGGCGTCGTCGACGGCTTCGATTTGGGCCTCATCAGCCTCGCGAGACGGCGCGGACGGTTCGTTTCGGGAGTGAAGCGGCTCGTTGTCGGTGTTGGAGTTGATTGTGGTGGTGGCAGTATTTGTAGTTTTGGGCGACGTACCAGGTTCAACCAACGCGGCGCGGTGCCCATGCACGGAGCGACTAGGTTTAGCCTCCTCCGAAGACGTGCGATGAAGTAGTTGTGAGCCAGATAAAACTTCACTGGCGGGCAAACTTTTGTAGTTGGTATGAGGATAGACACGAAGGAAGAAGAATCCGAGGAAGGTCAGGCCGCATGTTCCGATCGACAGAAGGGCCAGGAAGTCACTCGTGTTTCCCGGAAAGAAGAGTGTACCCAAGGTCGAGAAGAAGAAAGCGCTCAGGCCGAAAGCGGCGAGAGGAAAGGCGGTCGCTGTGCCGCGATGATGCGGCCAGTTCAGGGCGGAAGTCTTGACGGCGGCCGCAAATGCCATGCATCCGCCCAAGCCAGTGAGGTATGAAAAGAAGCATAGAAGTGGAACGGCGCCAGCCGCGCGGTCGTAGGCAATGTGGAAAGGGAAGTAGCCAAGGGCGAGTAGTATCGAGCCACCAATGACTGCAGAACGAGGTCCTTTGTGGTCAACCAGCATGCCAACAGGGACGCCCAACGAGTACATTCCCAGGTTGGCCGACAGTCCAATAACGTTCGTCTGGGTCGAGGAGAGCTTCAGTCGCTCGGCGAATTGAGGTGCCCATGCGGAATAAACGTACTGCGCAGGATGTTAGTAGTGAACTTTGCGAAGAATAGGTATCGAGGGAACGATCCGCGCGCCAACTTACGTTGGTGCCGCAGGCCAGAGAAATGACTGTTGCTGAAACGCTGGCGACGAGGCGCGCGCGATGCAGCTGTTTCTCTCTTTCCTTTGCGTTGGCCATATTGAGCAGACTTGTGTTGGGTTCGTCGGGCTTCAAGGTGTCATGCTTCGAGAATCAGAGCGGTCGAGGGTCGAGGGTCAGTGCCGAAACGGAGAAGGCAACGGCAAGCTGCGATGACGGCGCGAATATTTGAACCAGAGCGATGATAATTGGGGTAATTCGAATCAGTGAACTTGGTCTATCGGGGGAGCAGTAGTCATGGCGATGCGAATATAGCCGAGGGTGAGCAATATCAAAGAACGTATGGTCGCATGAATTGTACACAGTGGTGTTGCGGGGGGGGGGGGGGATAAGAAAGAATGTATGGAGGACGGGAAGCTTCGCGGACGGGTATACTAAGAAGTCGGGATGATGCCGGATCCCTTATCTTTGGGATCACGAATCCTCTTGCAGTACCTAAGGTACCAGACGGATAGCGTGATGTACTTCCCGGTACGTAATGTATCTAGGCCCTCTCCGTGCACCTGCATATGGGGTAGGGAAGCTGCGGGTTATCGGGAAGCGGGGGGGGGGCATGGGGGTCTTGGAAACGTCACCAATTGGCTCCGTCACTTTGATGGGCTTGCTGCCTCCCGTCCTCGGTCGGAGCGCTGGCCGCTGGGAAAGCGAATTACGATACTCTTGTTTGCCGAAACGGCCATTTCAGAACGTAAAGAGTACCAATGAAAAAGCAGATATTACATATTGGGTACGTAAAAAGTCTTTGTACCAGGTACATCGTGTGGTGTGGGCATCTCGGCGTTGCGGGCTCAGCGCGTGCCTTATCAACTGGGCTGGTGGCTAGCACATTCATTCTACTGGAAGAAGGGAATCCGTCGCTGTCATTCGCTTATGTGTTTTTATTATACCTCGAGTCCTTCTTCGTGTGAAAGGATATTCACCATTATTACCAAATACTTCTGGGATTGCAGGCGCTGTTTCGATTAAGTGGATTGCACTGGCCCCTAACTTATAGTCAGACAATCTGTCAAATTGGCCGCCTGCATCTAGGCGTTGGACACATGGTTCTAATGGTCAGTCAGTTGACCCAGTTGAGAACATCATGAGGTGACGCTAATAGCCACACAGAATATGAACGATGTGGACGACTAACAACTCTAGGTGCGGGGACTTTTAAGAACCAGGAACCCAGGCACAAAGTGGCAGGTTGCTGTTCAAGGGAATTTGTAACTGCGGAAGTTTCTTTATTATACTGCGAGAGGTGGATAAGATACGAAAGAGAGGGCAAACGCTGGTTTTTATCTGCATCAGATGTGTTACGTGTATGAGGCATGTGGAAGTGGGTTTGGGCTGATAAAAGACATGGCACGCGTGACAGCTCGTCAATGCCGGGCTCCGTTGCTAGTACTTGGAAAGCCTAGCCATTTCGAAACGAAGCTGACCCTGAGTCCGAGCCAGGGTTAGGAATTCGTCTAGTCTAGTCTAGTCAGGTAGCTAACTAAAACTAGGCTAGTTTAGTCTAGCCTTAACTAAAGCTAGCGTAGTTTAGTCAGGCTATAGACTAAAACTAGCCTAGTTTAGTCTAGTTAACTAACTAGTTAACTAATTAGTTAATAGTATATTATAAAAATAATTTTAATATTAATATATAATATTATATAATTATTATAATAACTATATATAATATAAATCTATTTAAGAGTATATTTAAACTTATTTAAGGGTACTTTTATAACTTAGTATTAACTTTTATTAAAAGTTATATTCTTAATAATAATA
>JAVHLU010003348.1:0-11784 GCA_036785755.1 Colletotrichum ledebouriae
ATATATAGCTATCTTAGCTATATTAGCTATAACTTACTAGTTAAATAATAGCGGTTTTAATAATATATAAGGGGGTAAGGAAAGGGATATACTCGCTAGAACCTACTAATAGTATATAAAAAAAAGAAAAAGGGAGGATTTCAGGGTCTATATTATTCCTACCTTAATTCTAAAAGAAAGCATAGCTATTACTATTCCCTCGGAACTAAGGTAGGTTTATAAATATCTTCCTCTCTTTAAACTACGTTTTTATTATTATTTATATTATTATTATTCGTTACTTATAAATTTCTTAAGCTATTATTATATTTAAAGTAGATTAATTATATATATATATATATTAATAGCAGGGACGTATAGATATAATAAAGGCACCTAACTCTCTAAGAAGCCTATAAAAGCTATTAAAAAGAGCAAAAGAATCCGCCTTTAGGTACTATTAAGAAAGGGCTAGAACTGAAGGGAACTAGAAAGATAATAAATAATATAGCTCTACCTATAAATAGGTAAGAATATTAAGAGTAGGCTTAAAAGATATATATCGTAATGCCTTTAGCATCGCCCGTTCCTAGCGCGGCATGTGAATAACATCGGCTCCGGAGCAACCTTATTCCAGGGGTTATTCCTCTAACTATAGTTATAAGCGACTATATTATAGCTACTCTCGTTATAATAAATTAAGCTCTTTAGTAACTATAAATATAGCCCTCTAGGACGTTTCTTAATAGTTATAAGCCTAGCTCTAACTAGACCCCTAATTACTATTTTAAAACGAGCCTTTACTACTAAAAATACTTACTAAAACTTCCTCTCTCCTATTCCTTCTTTCCTCCTTATTATATACTATCCTCTATTATAATAAACCCTCTATTTCTAAGTAACCTTAATTATAATATCTTCTACTACTACTACTATAGTATTATACTAGCTAACTATATATAAGGATTTTACTACTTAATATATTATAATCTAGGCTAAAGCCTAAGTTACTAGAGTCTAGAAATATATTAACCTAGACGACCCTAAGGGACCTTCTCGCTTAGGTAAGACCTTATTAGAAACTCTAACTCTTAACTTATATATTACTAAGTAAAACTAGGATACTAACGCCTAGTACCTATAAGAGAAGAGCGCTTATAATTAATATATCGCTCTATTTAACTAAGAGGCTCTAGAAGAGGCTACTTCTAATACTACTTCTAGGACTACTCTTAAGTCTACTACTAGGATATAGATAAACGAATTACACCCCTTTTAACCTCTAACTACCCTAGTTATAATTAATAAGAATACTATAAGTATATAGGAATAATACCTAGAGCACTTTTATTTACTTACTATATAAGAGTCTAAGTAAACCTATAAGGACTAGGAGTTTAAATAGATTAACTATCTAGTTATAGAGACTATTACTTATAATATTATTATACCTATATATATAGAACTTCTCGCTAAAGGGGATATAACCCTATATAGCCTTATTATTAATCTTAAATATTACTATACTCTAAGTAAGGCTAGTACTCTTATTACTATTTAAGAAGAGTATATTTAAGTCCTAGAAAAAGCAAATAGGAGTATTAATCCTAACGCTTAGATTAAGGACTTTAGGGGTATCTACTTCCGCGCTACTTAGCTTAAGCTTCCTAAGGTAAGTAGTACCCTTATTTTAAAAACTTTTCTTTAAGTAATAAGTTATTACTTTATATCTACTTAAGCTAATATAAAAATTATAGATATTTTTAAATAGGAGCGAGTAGGGATACTAGTCTCTAATATAAGCTAATATATTAATATATTTAAGGACCACTTATATAAGGATATACTCTACTCGAGGTTATGAGGATAAAGCATAGGGGTCTTTATAATGCTAGCTAGCTATATAGATAAAGCTAACCTATTAAGCGTTCCTATAACTAGTAATATATCTAGTAATAAATAGTACCTATATAGGTCGAGCTATTAATAGCTAAGTATTAAGTATAACTAAATAGAAGCCGCTTTAACTAGATATTACTAAAAGGGCCCCTATATATTAGTAATAGATATATAAGTAGCTTAGATCTATAACTAGTTAAATAATAACCTACGCTTCGCTAATCTTTATAGGGAACTTACTTATAAGGGCTAGCTACGCGCTATACCTTATAAGGGTAAAAACTACTAAAATAATAAGGGGGGTAATAAGGGTTTATCTAAGAAATCTAATATAGCCCTAAGCTACCCTATTAATATAATAGTAGTCGCTTTTTATATAACCCTCTTAAATAAAGGTAGGAATAATATAGTTAATTTATACGAAGAGTACTTAAGTATCTTTATAACCCCCTACTTAGGACCTTATATATTATATAAGTCTATAGTCCTAGATAACTATAGAGGGATATACCTTATAAATAATAAGTCCCTACTTATCCCCTCCTTAATTAGATATTATAAAAGAGAATAGGTTAATTTTAGAATAGCTTTATACCTAATTATTATAAAAGGTATATAGATTGTTAAGAATACTCTTAATAGCTTAAAAAGTATAAATATAGAAAACCTTATGCTCTATAATATAGGATATATAGAGAACCTTTATATTAATATTATCTCTTAAGCGCTACTGTAGAAGATAAGTATCTAGTATTTAGGATATAATTATATACTTCGCTTTAGAACCTATAAGAATAGTATTATAGTTAAGAAACTTATTAGGAAAGCAAACCTCCCCTTCCTTAAATATAAGCTTTATTCCTTATACTCTATTCCCGAGCGGATTCCCTAAAGTATTAATACTACTATTAATAATATAAACTATATGCTTATAATATATAAGTATACCTCTTTTATATTACTACTAGACTAGAGCGACGACGTAATACTTTAGTACCTTAGAAGTAGGCACCTTAGCCCCGAGGCTCTAGAGTAGCTAGTATATATAGCTTAGGGGGTAAGGATTAAAAGCCTAACGCGCCTATAGTACTAATACTATATAGTTATATATATTAAATAGGTGATTTTAAGATAAATATTAGAAGATAAAGTAATACGCCCTTACTATAGAATCGCATAAGATCTCTTTAACTACCCTAAAGGCTTTAACTAGAACTAATAGCTCCTTATTATTAAGGATAAGTATACTAGTTAGCTCTTTATATTTCTATATATTAATAAGACCTATAGTAGTATTATACTCGCTCTATATACCTTTAAGCGATAGGTATATTAATAGAAGGAACTTTCTATTTATAAGATTAGATAAGACGTTAAGAGGTTAGCAATTTTACTTATAAGCTATATAGGATATAAGGATTAGACCTATGCGGAAGGAATAGAGGTTAAAATAACCCCTCTATATATAAAGGAACTAAATAGTAGAGGGGAATAGGCTAGTTAGGAAGTTATAACTTAAATAATTAAGATACTTACTATAGCTAGCTTACCTATAAAGCTATAGGCTAAGATAGTACTAGTAGTAACAATATTTTATAATATAAGCCTACTTAAACGCCGCGACTAGCGTTTACTACTATAGATCGAAGAGGAATAGTTCTACTAGTACTTTTGCTAGTAATAACTTAATAATAGAGTAGCTCTAACCTACGACCTTTGCCCTTACTAGGGATATATATATGCTTATAGCTACTATATATACCCCCTTAAGAGGGAATAAGAGAGAGGAATTAATAAGAGAGACTTTAAAGTAGTACCGCGGGGATATATTAGATACCTAGTAAGATATATTCTAAATACCTATAACTTATATAGGGTCTAGATCCCTGCGTTATAAATAGTTATTATTATATAGAATATAATATTTAATAAATAGACTTTCTATATAAAGAATAAGGTAAAAGAGGCTATCCTAGAAGATAATATCTATAAGATAGTAGAAGAGATTAAAAAGCTTATATTATAAGTTAACTTTAACCTTTAGATCCTAGGCGTTATAGATAAGGACGAAGCTATATTAATACTTATAACTAAATAGTTATCTATACTAACTCTTATTCCTATAACTAAGTCTCTAAATAGAAGAATCCTAAAACTTCTAAAGGGATAGGTAGGTTAGAAGGGGTAGTAGCTATTATCCCCTAATCCTATACTAGAGCTAGATAAAAGCCTAGCTCTAATAGATAGAGTAGTAAGTATAGTATATATACTAGATATAAACTATATATATAACGCTATTAAGGAAGTTAATTCTAAAGGGGAACGGATCGAGGATTATATTATAGTTAAACTACTCCCTGCTTTATAATATATTTCTAAAGCAGGTAGGAGTAATAAGAATAAACCTTTAGATAGTAAGCCTTTAAATCTACTAGTATAGCTATACTAGGATAGAGAGGAGAGGGATAATACTAAATAAAGGTCTAACTAGGTATATAACTAGGAGGGCTATAGCTAAACTTATTAAAGCTAATAACTATATAATCTACTACCTAGTAACCTATAACTAGGAATAGTAAAAAGCAAATCCCGCTCTAGTTACTAGTTTTTACTCTAATACTATATAGAGTAGGAGTAGGTATCTAGCTTCTTTAAGACTTTTATATCTAATTAGTAGAAAGCCTTTTTAGAAGCTAATATAAGGTACTATACGCTCTATAGCTACGTTTATATTACTATTTATAGCGCGAAACCCGCTTATATAACTATAATAATCTATAAACGTCTTACTACTAATAACCTTACTAAGCTTCCTCGCTTATAAAAGGAACTTTTAAACCTCCTATAGGCGCTCCGAACTCGCTTTAAAAAAGCAGCTAAGGTTAAAATAGGTAAATTATAGTAAATAGATATATAGCGTGTTATTAATTAAGAGATAATAATAAAGAGACTAATTCCTTTAAAGTAGGTATTTACTTATAAATTTAATAAGGATAACGTCCTTAACTAATATAAAGTAAGGATCTGCGTTTAAGGCGATTAGTAAGAGAAGTCGCCCCTTAAATAGACTTATATAGTAACCCTCGCCTCTTATACCTTTAGGGTAGTAATAGTAATTACTATATAATTCGACCTCGAAGTTAAATAATTCGATATTATTAACGCGTTCCTAAACGCCTCTTAGGATCTAAATAAAGACCTAATTATTTATAAGTTACTAGATAGCTTTAAGTAGCCTAGGAAGTATATTAAACTACGCTACGCGTTCTATAGGCTAAGGGATATACTACTGCTCTAGTATAAGGAGTTCTCCTTAACCCTTTAGGGTTTAAGCCTTATACCTATAAATAAAGACCTATATCTCTTCTAGCTAATTAAGAAGAGGGTCCTTATTATCTTCTATATAGATAACTTCCTCATCCTATTTTATAGGAACTATAAAAAAGTAGTATAAAAAGTAATTACTAGCTTAAAAGAAGTATATAAGTTAAAATAATAAAGCCTAGTTAAGTATTATCTTAGAATTAGGGTTATTTATAACTAAGCTGCGTAAAAGATATACCTTTCCTATAACTAATATATTAAGCAGGTTATAAAGAAGTTTAATTTACTTAACTTAAGAGCGCTAGTAACCCTCCTTCTAAACCTACTACTCCTAAAGAGTAAAATAGTAGTAATACTATTAGAAGTAAAGAGCTTCTAAGAGAAGATTAGCTTTATACTCTATACTATTATTATAATCCGACCTAATATCGCTTTTATATACTCTCTGCTATTAAGATTCCTAATAAATCCCGCTCCTTATTACTATATTACTACTAACTAGGTTATATAATACCTATATTATACTTATTACCTCGTAATACGCTTTAGTAACTTAGGAGGTAGATAGGTACTACTAATTATAAGCAACGCTTTATTTATAGATAATAAGGAGATATAGAAGTCGTCTTAAGGGTATATAATCTCGCTCTTTAGAGGACCGATTTAATAGAAGGCTACTTAATAAGCTATAGTTATAATATTAATAATAGAAGTAGAGCTTCTAAGCCTTAAATATATAGCTAAGGAGATTATTACTCTTTAGAGGCTATTTAGGGATATCGCTCTAGAACTTGGTAATATCTAGAAGATTTACTATAATAACTAATAGAGAATTCGTCTTATAGTAGGTAAAAAGGAACGGATCTTAACTAAGCTATAGTATATTAATATTTAGAATATATAGCTATAATAAGAATATACTAGAGGATCGTTTAGTATAATATATATATTAATAAATAATATACTAGCTAATAGTCTTATAAAGGTTCTTAATTACGAGAAATTTTAAAAGTTCTATTTGCTCCTTAATCTAAAGGATATATAAAGAATAATTATAATAAATAAGGGACGCTCTAGATAAGTATAAGAGAGCTAGTAGCGCCTAATTTTTAATTAATTTATAGCCTACTAGCTAGGGAGCCTAAAGTTACTCCTATAGGAGCAAAAGGATATATTATACCCTAAAGGGCTACCTTAAAATACTAACTTTCTACTACCTAACCTCAGAGGATTTGCTTATACTAATCTATTAGAATATTATATAAAAATAGTAATACCTCTAGTAAATATATACTAATAAGACTATTAACTATATAGTATATTATAATAGCTATATTACTAATAAGTAGATAAGGTGTAGGTATGCCTACGCTAACTACTAGGGTTCTAAATAAAACTAGACCAGGAGATAGAGCGATAACGCTATATATATTAGAACTACTTATTACTATAGAAGCCCTACCTAAACCCTTACTATTACTACCCTTCTTTACTACTTCAGTCTCCTCCTTTTAAGTAGTAATAGCCTTATAGAGCATAGCTCTCTAATAAGCAAGGGTCTATATATTATATTAGAAGATAGTTATAGAAACGAAGCGTATATAGAACCTTACCTTTCTAACTACTAGGTTATTTAAAGTCTTAGCTTTAGTATATTAGTAGGCTATAATAGTAATAGGAGGGCTTATCTATTAATAAGGTACCTTACCCTTATAATAGTAATTATACTTACTTGCTATACTAAGCGAGCACCTTTTATCTAATAAGCCTAAGAGCTTACTTAAAATATATTAAAAGTAGCGCTTATTAAATAGGAGTATTTACTTTACTTTTATACCTCTACTAGGGGGAGGAGAGCTAGGAGGGGGCTCTAAACTACCCTCGATAGTACCCTCCTCCTTATCTATCTCCTTAGAGATTATAATAATAATAAGGTTAGTAATATTCTAATATATAGTTATAGTAATAAAAGGATTATAACTTACTAGGAGCTATCCTCTTAAACTACTTAGGAGGGTAACCCTAGGGCTTCTTAAGCTATAAACCCTTACTTTTAGAGCTACTCCCTATAGGTTACTTCTACTTCCTTTTACTTATTATATAATATATTAGTATATTATATATTAATAATAGGAAGGAATAATATATATATAACCTTATTATTACTCTCTAGGGGAGGAGGGCACGCCCCTCTACCCCTAGCTTTGCTCTTACCTTTAGTAGCGCGTACCTTCTCGAGGGCTATAGCCTAACTAATCTTCTTTTTAAGAAGTATCTATAAATATATTAGTATATTATAATAGCTTTAAGATTATTATATATTATAAGCATATATGCGCGCGCGTAATAAGGTTATTATCATAACTAAAGTTAGGTATATATATAGTTATTATATTATATATAGGGAAGAGTTAAGAAGGTAGGAGGGTAGCTAGGTTATTTTATTTAGAATTAACGCGATAATAGCTACCCTACCTAAGCTAATAAGAGATAATAGATTCTACTACTATTAGTAAGAGTTAGTAAATAAAGGGTATTATAATAATAATAGCAATAGTTATAAAGATAGAAAACTGCAACTATTTACGCTTCGCCTATACCTAATATAAATAACTTTACTTTATTATCTCTTTTATTAATAGGCTTATTAATAGGTTATTTATTAATATATCGCTTTATATTTAAGTAGTTTAAGGGATACTATATAGTTAAGCGCTTTTCTAGCTATAGCTACGTCTAGGGGGGTATATTATAATACCTTTAGTATCGCCCGTTCCTAGCGCAGTATATAACTAATATTAGCTCCGGATCAACCTTATTCCAGGGGTCGTTCCTCTAACCGTAGTTATAAGTAACCACGTTATAGCTACTCTCGTTATAATAGATCAAGCTCTTTAGTAACTATAAATGTAGCCCTATAGGACGTTTCTTAGCAATATATAGAATAATTTATAGATCTAATTAAAAGAGATTATCTTAATTAGGCGTAGATTTGCTAAGAAATTACTAAAAAACGAGGTATAGGGTTATTAAGGTACTAATAGTAATAATAATGATGCTATCTTTTCCTCCGCTATGCTCCTCTCCTCTACGCTCTACTCTATAGTCTCCCTGCAACGGGTCCGTGCGCTAAGGGAGTTTTCCGAAAGTTATATAGCTAAGTCTATCCTATCCTATCCCAATACCTTCCTGCTGCCCTATTTATAGACTAATTAAGCGTTTATACTTTAACTAGGTTTAGCCCTTTCTACTTACTATATAGGTTTAAGCCTATTACACCTATTAAGACCCTAACGCTAACCTAGAGGGTTCTTAATTAGGATTTGTAAGAATACCGAAGGTATATCTTAAGAAATTCTATAATAATCTTATAAGGTTTATAAAAACCTTAATAAATAACTATAGTTATATACCTATATAATATCTCTTTAATAATACTTTAATAACTATAAAACATAAAATAATAACTATAAGGGTATTTCCTTCATGGAATAAATACTTTAAAAATCTATATAAATTCTAATAATAGCAATAACCTTATATATATATATATTTATAATCCTGAGCTTTATAGCTATAAATATATAGAAGTTATGCACGGACCACATAGTGATCCGAGCGCGATTTCTGCTTAATAAGCTACTACTTGGCAGTTACGTTTCAGAATATCTTACCCCTCACTTCATAAGGGTAGGATTTATTACTTAGAATCAACATTAACAACATCATCAACAATAACATCAATAATAACATCATCGATACCATCAATTAATTCCAAGGAAAATACCTCCTTATGCTTAAATCTATTAGCTTTCATCCCCATGATACTCAGCCTATTAATATCTATTATTCAGGCTGTTTTACCGCCCCCTTTGCTACTTATATACCTATTCTTATAGGATTTAGTAATAAAAAAGGAAGAGGAGGTTTAAATATGCTTATAAGCCTTCCTATAACTTAATAAGGATAGAAAATAAGCTAAAAGGATAATTAATAGTTAATATAAGAAGACTATAGAATACTATAATAGTTAATATAAGAGGATTATAAGGAAGGAGAGGCTAGAGGTAAGTAATTTAGTACTAGTATTTAATATTAAGGGCTCTATTAATAATCTATCTATTAAAAAGCTTAACTACTAATAGTAAGGCCCCTTCTATATCTTTTTCTAAGCTCTAAAAGCTCTATTATTTTAATTAGTAATATTAGTAAGTAATAAGGTTACTAGAAAGACGTTTAATAGAAATTAACTTTATAAATTTATTTAAGCTCCTAAAGGGTATTAGGAACTAAGTAATTTAGATATTTATAAATCTAATTTAGAAAGAAACCTAGTAAAAGTCTTCTTAGTACTAGGGAATAAAGAGTATAATAATTATATACTTAAAGAAGAGGAGGAGGAACTTATAATACCTAGAGAAAGTAATTAAGAGGAAGAAGAGGATTTATTATACTTAATAATATAATTTAAATAATATTTAAAGGATTTAAAAAAGGTAATTAAGGCTTTAAAAACTAAATAATAACTAGTTATTAAGACTTTTAAAATAGTAAAAGAGAAAGAAAACGAGTATATTAAAATAGAGGATCTAGGGGATATATAAGGTTTCTTTTATTATAACTTATTTTAATTAATAATTTATAAACCTATTCTAATTTTCCCTTTTTTTTATCTCTTAGTTTAAAAGTTTAAGATTCTAGAGATAATATCCCTAAACTTTAGGGATAAGAGTAAGAGATAGTATTAGTAACTCCCTATCTCTTTAAAAAATACCCCTTATTACTATTTAATATACTAATAGCCTAGATAACTTTAATATCTATTAGTAGTTATAATAAAGTAATTAAGCCTAGGAAAGTATAAGATCCCTAACCTCTTAGTAATAATACTAAAGCTACCCCTCCTTACGAAATAAATATAAGATTAATAACCTAAAGATAAGAGAGAAGAAGAGAAAGGGAGAGAAGGTATTAAAATTATAATTATTAGCCCCTAGTAAGGATATTAGTAAACTTTTCTCACCCCCCCCCCCTTTTTTTTTCCTAGAAAAGATTATTACTAATATTATATTACTCTCTACTAAAGAGAAAGAGAAGGATACTTATAAAGAGGATTATATTAATTTTTATACCTAGATATACTTTAACTTTAGCTTTATAGACCTATTTATATAATATTTACCTTAATTTCTTATTAAAACCTAACTAGCTTCTTATTCTCTTTTCCTTTTTACTCCCCCTATATACTATATAAATATATCTAGAAACCCTATTTTCCTACCTTAATTTATAATATAAAGCCCTAAGTAGTTTATAATTTCTATAAAGTCGAACTCTAGAGGTAGCTCTATTATAAAAGGGTAATAAGAGTATATAAACCTAGCTTTAGGATAATATTCCTAGGCTTATTAATAGTATTTATTATAAAGGAGCGAGAAGTTAAACTTAGCTATAGCTATAACTATAATATTTACTAGAATTTAGGATTATAAGATCTCCTTAATACTATTAAATACTTTACTCCTCCTTACCTTATTATTATACTTAATTCTATATTTATAGCGCTTAATAATACTTAGATTATTATATAAGTAACTCTCTTAAGTTTTATAGAAAAAGTAGTTAGTATAAGGAGTACCTAGTATAGAGATATACTCGAAGTATAATTCGTAGATATAAATACCTAATATAAGGTTCTTAATAGTATAAGCCTGCTCTTTATAGTAAATATAGGGTATTATATTATAATCGCCTTAGGATTAAATAAATAAGCTATATATAGCTACTACGCGATAAAAGACCTTTATTTCCTATAAGCTAGTAAGGAAAGTAATAGAGGTATAAATAAAGACTTAATAGCGGAATTTTCTAGACCTCTTGAGCTCGGAATTACGCCGCAGCCCCTTCGCAAAAAGACTATAATAAATTCACCTAGTTCGCAGGCATAATTCGGGAAATACTATATAGGCATTTTAAGCTATACCCTCTACTAGTTAAGGAAAATAATATAGGAACCCTATACGTTCCTACTACTCGCAAGCAAACCCTCTAAATATCACTATATAGAGTTAGACGCGCGCCGCACTAGGGCTAATTATATTAGAGCTAAACGGGCTACTAAGGCTCTTATAGCAAAGCTACTATATGAGATAATTCCTTAACCCAAAAGGTCGACCTTTGAGTAAGGTACTAAAGGTAAAAGCTACTATATAAGATAGCTCCTTAACCTAAAAGGTCGACCTTCTAGCAAGGTATTATAAACGCTACTATATAAGAGGTAACTCCTTAACTAAGGAGGTCTTTCCTAAGAGGTTCTTATAGCTAGAAGCATAAGAAGCTCTATAAGTAGGGCCTTATACCTCTCCCTCTTCCTTATCCCTTAACTATATTAGTACTAGACCTTATATATAAAAACGCTAAGCTTGCGCGAGGCACGCCCTTTAATACTAATAACGTATAAGAGCTTACTAGAGAGTTTAGTATTAATATAATTAATAAAACCCGCTCCTTCTTTAATTACTCTATTATATATAGAGAGCGTATTATTAGTATAGCCCTTAAGAGGGCTCTTATTAATACCCC
>JAVHLU010003349.1:0-11779 GCA_036785755.1 Colletotrichum ledebouriae
TGAAGGAAATACTTTTATAGTTATTACTTTATGTTTTATAGTTATTAAAGTATTATTAAAGAGATATTATATGAGTATATAACTATATATACTATAGTTATTTATTAAGGTTTATATAAACCTTATAGAATTATTATAGAACTTTTAAGATATACCTTCGGTATTCTTACAGATTCTAGGATCCTTAAGGAGCGAATCTTAAAGTTAATATTAAAAACGGGTTACTTATCCTTATGTCTAGGGATATAACCTAGAGGGTATTTATAGTAATAAGTAGGTTAAGTAACTAGGTTAATATACTTAGGATTATCTTCTTATTACTCTTAGTTATCCTCGTTATTAGCACTAATAACTAAGTCTTCTTTATATAAATCTAAATCCTCGCTAGCCTTAATATACTAGATATAGTTAAAGTTACCCTTATCTAATAAAATATATACTTCCTCTTCTACTTACTTATAACTAGTTCCCTTTATTATATATACTAAAGGGTGACTAAGTAGTTAGAAATATTAAACGCGTTAACTAGGCTATTTATATTAATATTTAAGCCTTTATTATTAACTAAACTAAATTTCCTTATAAGAGGAGCTTAATAAGGGTTTAGTAGCTTACTTTATAGGTCTTAATAGTAATAAACTAGATATAGTCTCCTTTAGGTTTATATAATATAGGTAATAAGTAATAGTAATATAGCCTATTTTTAAGTTCTTTTATAGTAATAATCGCATCGCGAAAGTTCCTATATAGGTCGTCTTAATAAATAGGTAGACTAATACTCGCTAGGATCTTTTAGTAACTATTTAATACTAGCTAAGGACTATCTTCTATAGGCTTATAATAAACTTATAATAGTTTATATTACTAGTTAGCTAAGGAATACTAATAACTAGTTCTATATCTATCTTATTATATATAATAATTAATACCTTAGATTCGCTCTCTTTAGTATCCTTATAAAGTCGAGTAACCTTAGTTATCTAGAATTAATATTACGTTAATTATATATATCGCATAGAGTATACCTCTCCTTAGTTAAATATACTTTAATACTTTTATATAATAAACGAAAATATTTAAGTAATAACTCTTTCTAATAGTTTAATCTATAGTCAGAGTCCTTAAGTTCTACCTTCTTATTAAATATTAGATTAATATAGTACTAGTCCAAGGTATACCTTAATAAGGTTTAATATAGGTTAAGGGTAGCTATAGCTAGGTTCCTATCGTCCGACTTAACGTAGCTATTAATAATATTAATAAAATAATATATATTTTAATAAATAGTCTTTAAACTACTATTAATATATATATTATTAACTTTATTATTATATAGAGGCGGGTTAAATAGCCTAATTATATAGTCTTAAAACAAGGAGTACTACGCCTAGGTTTTATAACTAATATACTAGCTATTACTTATACTACCCCTTCTTTATCTATAGAGAGAAGGAATATAAGAAAGTTATAGCTAACTAAGAACCTATTAGGGTTAGATAATAGTTTAATAATATCTCTTAGTTTAGCTAGTAATTAAGGGCGTTAATCGACTTAGCTATTACTACTATTATAGCTAGGGCTACCTCTTCTACTATTTTAGCCCTTAGGGTTACTATTATTACCTCTATTACTAGGATCTCTAGGTATTATAAATAGTAATAGTAATAGAGGAGCGTCCTCTATATATTTAATATCCTAATTATATCCTTTACTTTTATTAAGATTTAATAGTCTAGCTTCTAGTTCCTAGGCGCTTATCTTATTATACTACTTACCCTAGCTATAAGCGCTAGGGTAATTTTATAAGTTACTTAGCTTAGGTATAAGAGGGCTATTTAGTCCTTTTCCTTAAGTTAGGAATAAAGCGCTTAATATATCTTAACTTTCTTTAAATAATATATAGAATAGATTTAGGCTTAGCTTTAGTATTAATATAATAATTATATCTTTTAATATAAGTTTAAGAGGTAAGAGTTATAAACTATTTATAAAACTTCGTTTAAAGTTATAATATTCCTCTAGAGTTAATAGGAGTATTACAAAAGCTTTAGGAATTATTATTATATTAAGTTTAGATATAAGTTTTAGGATATCTAGCTTATTTATAGCTTTAGCTCTTAAGGTCTTATAGCCTCTCTTCTCTTTATCCTCTTTAAAAAGGAGTATTAGGTCTAGCGTCTAGCTTTATTTAGTCTCTATTTTAATATATTAATTATAATAAGGGAGGTTAAGGTAATAATACTATTTAATAATATTAGTAAATAGTTATAAGTTAGTTCTTTATACCTATAAGACCTTACCTTAAATATATTAAGTAGTCTTATATACTTCCCTATATAGTAATAACTTTTAAATATATCTATAGTAGTTTATTAGACGTTATTTAAAGTTCTTATAAGTAATAGCTATAATACTCGCCTTTTTAGCTAACTTAAGGAGGGTATACTTAGTCTAAGTAAGTAGTATATAGAACTTATTAGGGTATTACTTAAGCGCTACTATAAAGTTTATAATAATTAAATAATTAATAAGCTCTAGAAGGTTAGACCTAAGACCTTCTTTAACCTTATAATTAAAAAGTAGCTTATAAGATATTATTATTAGAGAGGTTTATTATCTCTTTAGGATATTTCTTAGTTAAGGAAATCTTTAAGGTTTAATATCTCTTAGGGATATCTCCTAGTTAAGGGAAATAGTAAAACGTTAATATCTCTTATTAATATTTCCTAGTTAAGGTAAAGGGGGAGTTTGGAGGCTTTTAATAATATATAATACCTATAGGTATTAACTACTAAGGTATTACTTTATATAAGCTTAATAGGGTTAGCTATCTATATAATTAAGTACCTTCCTTAATTATAAGGGATATCCTTAGTTATAAGGAGATATAGCTAATTATTAAGGTTATGCTACTAATTAATATAATCTACTTAGTAGGTAAAAATTATAAGTAAAAAATCTATAAATTTTGAAGGTCTTCTCCTTATAAGTAATAAGCCCTTTTATAAGGGTTAACGCATTTAGGTACGTTTAACGCGTTAAACGCTTTAGGCGCCCTTAAGCGGGATAACCGCGCTAAGCGCGTTTAGTTCTAGTTATATTACTAACGCTAGCGCTATTACTCTTAACCTAGGCTAATTTATTAAGTTAGCTATTAATAAGTTTAAGTTTGTTATAGTAACTATCCCTAAGGGATTAATATAAGAGAGCCCGGGCTTTCTTAGCCCTAAATAATACCTTACTACTAGATCGTCTACTAAGTATATAGTATTAGCTATAAGCTTAGATAATCGCCCTAATATTAACCCTTCCTCTAATATTAGCCCCTTTAATATTACTAATACTCTTAGTATTACTAAGACGCCTAATACTATATTAAGAATTAAGAAGATTATTATTACTAACTAGTAATCCTATACTTATATTACTAGCCTCTATCGCCTTACCTATTCCTATATAACGTTCCTAAGTACTTAGGAGGTAGTTAATATATACTTTTAGTACGTCTACTTCTTTAATATAACTAATATTATTACTACTTACTATGCTAAACGCCTTATCTTATATACCCTTATCTAGAATAGCTTAATTATCCTTAGTCTATATATATATATCTACGCTCTTAACTTATTTATAACTAAGTAAATTATAAGTAACCTAGAATTTAGCGCTATATTACTATTCTTTTTTA
Organism: Colletotrichum ledebouriae; assembly: GCA_036785755.1. NCBI lineage: Eukaryota > Fungi > Ascomycota > Sordariomycetes > Glomerellales > Glomerellaceae > Colletotrichum > Colletotrichum ledebouriae. The sequence goes on from JAVHLU010003349.1 coordinate 3,692, forward strand.
ATAAGTAGATATTATAATACGAGTTTCCTAACATATATACTAAGAATAATACGTATATTGGCCTCTAGCCACTGCATAGTGATTTTACCTGCTTAAGTGCAACAGACCTTGTAACTCCGCGCCTCCTAATAATATATAGCCTTCGGTTACGTGATCCTTTCCTAACTATAGCCGCACTTATATATACCCGTTAGTTAATAGCCTCACGATCTTTAACTTTATATTAATAATAACGTAGTTTTTAATTATTTAATAGACTATAAAACTATTAACTTTTCCTCTCGCGCACTACCCGCGCTACTAATACCGCCTCTATTACCGCTTTATCCGCTAGTAGCTATACTATTGTTAGTAACGCTCCCTCTATTTAGTATAAGCTATACTTACTAATATTCCCCTAAGGGGCCTAGGCTACCTCTACCTTAATAATACGGAGGACTTGCTTAAAGAAGGGCTACTCTTTAGGGTATATAATAACCTACCTAGCTTCTATTACTAAGTCTACTTACTTAGCTATAATATAATAATAAGTATCCCCTCTAGGGGTATTAATAAGAGCCCTCTTAAGAGCTATATTAATAATATACTCTCTATATATAATAAAGTAGTTAAAAAAGGAGCGGGTTTTATTAATTATATTAATACTAAACTCTCTAGTAAGCTCTTGCGTATTATTAGTATTAAAGGGTATACCTTATATAGGCTTAGTATTTTTATATATAAGGTTTAGTATTAATATAGTTAAGGGATAAGGATAAGGAAGAGGGAGAGGTATAAAGCCCTGCTTATAATAAAGCTTCTTATACTTCTAGCTATAAGAACCTCTTAGGAAAGACCTCTTTATTTAAGGAGTTACCTCTTATATAATAGCGTTTATAGCACCTTTAGTACCTTACTAGAAGGTTAACCTTTTAAGTTAAGGAGTTATCTTATATAGTAGCTTTTATAATACCTTTAGTACCTTACTAGAAGGTTAACCTTTTAGGTTAAGGAGTTATCTTATATAATAGCTTAAATAGCACCTTACTAGAAGGTTTAGCGAGGGCGTTGCTATAAGAGCCTTAGTAGCCCGTTTAGCTCTAATATAATTAGCCCTAATATAGCGCGCGTCTAACTTTATATAATATTTAGAGGGTTTACTTATAAGTAGTAGGAATATATAGGGTTCTTATATTATTTTCCTTAACTAGTAGAGGGTATAAGTTAAAATACCTATATAGTATTTCCTGAATTATACTTACGAACTAGGTGAATTTGTTATAGTCTTTTTGCAAAGGGGCTGCGGCGTAATTCCGAACTTAATAATACGTATATTAGTTAGGCTATAGTTAATAGTAATAACGCAGGCGCTATCTATACCCTTTTAGACCTTAATAACCCTAAGGCTATAGATATAGCTAACCTTTAGTATAAATACGCTATAGACCTTTAAGGCCTTTATATTAATATTACCTCCCTTATTACCTTCATCGCTATAATTAAAGATAATAGCGTTACTAAGTTATACCCTAAAGTTAGTAATAAATCTTACTATTAGTTCCTAGAGTAATATAATAATAATATCTAACTAGCTACTACTTATAGCGTTAATATTAACTAACTCCTAGCTATAGCTAAAGAGATTATTAATAATAAGGATAAGGATTATTCTAACTTCCTAAAGATAGCTAATACTACGCCTAAGACTCCCTTAGCTTAAAATAGGATATAATAAAATATATAGAATAAAAAGAAAGTAAGGTTACTTAAGGTTATTTATATATAATAATATAGCTCTACTTATTAGTATATTACTATAATAGAGGTATAAATTAAATTCTATATTATATATTATAGTTAACGCCCTTCTCTTCTTATATAAGTAATTAATACTAAACGCGCTTAGCGTAGTTATCCCGCTTAAGGGCGCCTAATATATTTAACGTATTTAACGTATTAAATATACCTAAACGTATTAACCCTTATAAAAGGGCTTATCGCCTTTAAGGAGAAAACCTTCTAAATTTATAGAATTTTCACCTATATTTTTCGCCTACTACGTGGACCGTATTAGTATTATAAAATAATATAATTAAAATAAAGCTATTAGGTATCTTTAATTAGTTTAAATATTATAATATTTAGGTATAAATAGTATAAAATTTAGACTTAGGGTAGATTTAGCGTAGTTATAACTTTTTAGTATAATATAGGGTTTTTTACCCCCTTATATAAGTAGGGGGTGTAAATGCGAGCCCGCGACGCCCTATACCTCCGGGTAGAGATAGGAAATATTCATAGCGGCCGCACTTATAAAAAGGTAAGGTAGCTTAGTTAGCTATACCTTACGCTACCTAGGTAGTACCTTAAGGCACCTGTATCTTAAGAAGCACGTCCTGCTGAAGGAAGATCAATTGAGCCTGTGAACGCCACTAACTGTTGAGGCACCTAGTGTCAAGTGCCCACACCTGACGGGTAGACATATACGTAGATCAACGGACCCTATAATATATATCTAGACTTAATATAATATATCATATATCGCACCCCTTATAATTAATAGTATAACTAAATATAACGCTAGCGGATTGCTGCCTAGAGCTTTTATATAATTATCTATTTATCTATTAAGAAATCTAAATCCTCTTATCCCCTAATTTCTAAATCCTATAGCTAGAATTATTATTATAACTAACTAGCTTTAATAATATTATAAATTATAACGTTAAGATCTAACCTTACCCTATCTCTAGCTATAATACTTATAGAAGCTAATCTCTATTAGTAGTCTAAGGAACTACCTAAATTTATAAATACTAACTATCCCTACCTCTAATTACTAGAAGATAATAATTTATTATAAGTAGCTAATATTGTAGAGATAATCCTACCTAATATAACGAGAGCTACCTACTTTAACTAACTATTCCTAATTAAGTAGCTAATATCTAAGTTATTATTCTAATCCTTCCTTAGAATATAGTATTACTAAGTAAATCTATATAATATATAATAATAATAAGTAACTATAGCCTCGTTAGTAAGGCTAATAACTAACCATAATAACCCTATTATTAACCTCACTATACTAACCCTAAACTCTAACCCGTTAGGCGAAGGTTTCTATAACTCCTAACGTATTAGTTATATTAACTTCTAACTTATAACTATATATTAGCAAAGTTATAGTAATAGCCCTATCGTATTATTATTATTTAATAATAAGGAAGCGTCTAACTTACCTCCTAAGGAACCTTATATAAATATATATAATAGTCTACGACGTACTATAATAAATAATAGTTATTAATAACCCGACCCCTAGGGTTAATAACTACTTACTACTTAGGTAGTAGCTAATTTACTAGTATCTCCTATATAACGACTAGAGCAGTTATAAACTACTAATATAACTAACTTATTAATAGGAGCTATCTAATAACTAGAGGCTATAGTCTGTAATAATATAGATAATAATACTAACGCTATAAACCTAATTATTCTTAAATTAGTTAATATAGGTATATTTAACCCTATAGCCCGCAACCCGGAACGACTTAGTATAGTTAATAATAGTAAGATAACTATCTATATAGATATCTACGCCTTTATAGAACAGCTTGCTAATCTCGCTAAGTTAAGAGGACTTAATAACGTTAAATCTATGTAGACCTAATACCTATAAGGTCCTATATTAGTTCAGTACTTATAAGTTCTTTCCGACGCTAATAGATCCCTACTCCATAACTCGGGCACTATTAATAGTATTACTAATAAGATCCTAGAATAATTTAAGCTATACTATAGTAAAGCTATATATTGATAGAAGATAGCAACGTTCGGACTGCTTAACTTATATAATAGCAAGGATATCTATATATTTATTTAGTTAACTATTAGAGATACTAAGTTATATAGCGTAGCTAAGGAAGGCTATATTAGAGCTATATATAAAGCTCTTAATAGGACCCTATAGATAATTATCCTACTACTAATATCTATAACTACGTTAGATACCTTTATTACTAATATTAAAAACCACGAATTAGCTATTTATAAACTCGCATATAAATACTACGCCTACTATAGTACTAGCTTTAGCTAACGACCTCCCTTCTAAAGCTATATAAGTAAGAACGCCTAGTTTAATTAATTAAGCTAATTTAGCTAACCTCCTTGCTATAACTAACGTTAAACTAACTAACTACTATTCTAGCGTACTAATTAGTAGATAATCCCTATAATACTATATAATAGTAACTAATTCTAATAACGTAGTAGATATAGGTTTAGAGGTAATCATAATTAGTAGCGAGGAGGTTATAATAACTATAAACGTTAAGGTAACTAATTTTAATTCCCTATAGGATAGTAACCTAACTTATACTAGCTAAATTAACCTAACTAATCGCCTACTAATTAACTATAATAATAGGGCGTAATTCTAGAAAACTAGCGACTTCCCTATAAGCCTAATATAACTATAGGCTTAATATTTAGATAGCTATAATAAGCCGCAAAGGTATACTACAGTAATTATTAAGATAAACTAGATACTATAATAATATACTAAGCGTTAGAAGTATTATAATTAGATATACTATCTAACTATAGTAGTAGTTATTAGTCCCTATTAGTTACTAATAATAGAGATAATATATTGTCTTACTATAATTTTAATAATATAGATTGCTATATAAACGTAAACAACGAATAGCTATAGCTTACCTAACTACCTAACGATATCTAAGATACCTACTACGTTAGAACTATATTTAACGATCCCTAGAGATAGTGCTATATTTACCTATAAACCTTCTCTAGTAATGATAACCTCTATTATTATATCCATAGCTAATATATAACTATAACTAATAATACTAAGTAATTAGCGTTTATAGCTAAGACTCTAAATAACGCCTTAATAGTACTAATACTAATATTACTTTAGAACCTACTAATTATTAAATCCCCTATTAATATAGCTACTTAAATTAGCGCCAGGTTTAGATTTAGGATATAAACGTACCTTTATTATTAGATTATACCTGACTTTTATAACCTAGAATAAATCAATATATACTAATACTAGATATTTATCATTACTTATTAACTATATCTTCCTATCTAAGTAATATCCTATGATATATATTTAAACACGAGTATCTCCTATTATAATTAGAGGTATTAGTAATAACTAATGTTAGGCAGACTAATATATTATTATAGATCTAAACTTTAGAGGAACGACGTTTCCTAATAATAAACTAGCTATTATAATATTCTAACGCGAGGTATTTATTATAGATAACCTCTATACTAACTTACTATTAGGTATAGATTGCTTAGGACCTGAACGATTTAATATTCTTAATTCGAGAGGTTACTCGGTTATTATATCATATAACGTTAAAATACCTATAGTAGTAGTTTACTATAGTAACTAATAAAATATAAAGGTAGTAGTATTATATATAACTAAAATCCCACCTAAGTCCTATAGTAAGATTTAAATCCGTTATAAGGTTAGAGATAACTCCTAAGACCTCCTTTTTAAGCTAATTAATAACCTTCTAGTTAGCACTTTTACCTTAATAGTAATAGCTAATATCATAGAAATCATAATCTAAAACGATTATAATATTCTATAACTAGGTAATAAAAGTACTTTATTAGGTTATCTTATATCTATTAACCTATCTATATAAGCCCACATAATTAATACTAATAATAGCCTCGACGTATTAGAACTAGCTATTTAGAAGCTATATAACTATAACGAATAATATCTAATTAAATAAAGCGAAATAATAACTACTTACCCAATAGGAGTTTATATCTATAATAGATAACCTAATAATATAAAGAGGCTAGCCGACCTTATTACTAAATTCGAGGATATCTTCTACAAAACCGGATTTATTAATATCTTAGATAATAAATAACTATAAGTCTACTTTAAGTCCGATTAGTAATAAAACCTTCTACAGAAGTATAAGATGTTCCCTATTAGACCTAATAAACGCAAGGTTAAAAAAAAGATTATTAATAAACTAGTAGAAGATAGTAAAGCCTTCCTAACTAAGACCTGGGTCCTATTTATATTCCTAGTATTTATTATCTAGCGAGAAGTTCCTAATATCCTTCGAGAAGTTCCTAATAAGGATATTATAATAGCTAATAGCAAAGGAAAAGTTTATATAAAGCGAAAAGGTTATATAGTTATTAATATACATATACTTAATAAGATTATTTTTTAGACATATACCTAATAAAATCTTAAGACTATATAATATCTAAATATACTAACGTAACGTATATCTTAACCTTTAACGCGAGCGCTTTTTACTACTAATAGCACGTATACCTATAATCTAAATAGGTATTTACTATTGCTATAACTAATAGTTAGTATACGTTTAACTATCCTATTATAAGCTATAAGAACTCTAACGCCTATATATAATAATAGATCGACTAGATATTATACGATATAGCTAGAGATATATATTATAATAACGTTATAGCTGCCTTAAAAAGTTATAATTAATTTATTACTAACCTATACTAGATTCTAATAATACTAAGATAACGTAATATATCTATTAGCCTATCTAAGTCCTATCTTAGTTTTCTATTAGTAGTAGTTCTTAGTAAGCTTATAGATTCGTTTAGACTTATAACGCTAGCTAAAAAGCTCGACGCGCTATTGAAGTTAGCCTTCCTAATTATATTAAAGGTATTAGAGCACTTTCTTAGCGTTACTAGTTCTATACGTTATAATATCTAACGATATACTAATATTATTAAGCTATTAGAAGTATATAAGACAATGCTATTATAGATATAATATTATATTAATAAGACTATAGGTAGCCACGTTATAATAAAAATAGCAAAACTAGTATAAAACTAGTAGGTAAAAGCTATTAATAATCTCCTCCTAACTGTAAAAGAGATTAATATATTTAACTAGGTAAAAGTAGAACTAACTAAGTATACTACGCTAACCTTCTACTTAGTAAAATAGGTTCTCTTTATTAACTTCGATATATATACTAATAGTATTAGTACTATAATATATTACGTTAAGGAGGAATCCCTATTTAAAGTATATATAACTAATAAGAAGGGAAACTATAAGATCCTATAATACCCTCCTAGAACTATAATTAAACCTATTACTTTCCTCTCTTAACTACTAATAATAACTGAGAAATAATACTAGTCGATAGAACTTAAGATCTCTAGTTATACATAGATATTATCTAAGACCTAATACTAGGTCGATACTACTAAAGTCCTACTAGTTATAATATTTATAGACTATATATTAATTATAGATTTATCTAAGTAACTTAATATTATAAACATAACAGTATAAACCGGAGTTAATAAGAAGCTTATTAGATCTATAGAATATATTTCCTAATTTAACGTCTAATTTACTTATAAACTAGGAAAAGACTATATTATCCTAGATACCCTTAGCAGACTACTAATTACTATAGAAGCCTAATAGACCGAGATATTATTATTAAAAGTTAGTAGTATTCTTAATAACCTACCTAACGATCGAGAGGAATACCTATTATTCTATATAACTAATAACTAACCTATACGACTACTACCTATATAGCTACTACTAGAGCCCGAGGTTATAGGTATTCTATTATAACTAAGTGCTATAATAAATCACCTATCCGTTATACTAACTGTAAGAATAGGTATATAAGTAGCGAAAGGGGCGGTAAAACAGCCTGAATAATAGATATTAATAGGCTAAGTAATATAGTGATGAAAGCTGATAAATTTAAGCATAAGGAGGTATTTTTCCTAGAATTAATCGATAGAGAAATTGTTAAATATTAATAGTATTAATAATATTGTTTCTAAGTTATAAATCCTACCCTCACGAAGTAAGGGGTAAGATATTCTAAAACGTAACTGCAAAGCAGTAGCTTATTAAGTAGAAATCGCGCTTAGATCACTATGTGGTCCGTGCGCAATTTCTATACATCTATAGCTATAAAGCTAAGGATTATAAATATATATATATATATATATATATATATATAAGGTTATTGCTATTATTTGAATTTATATAGA
>JAVHLU010003350.1:0-11777 GCA_036785755.1 Colletotrichum ledebouriae
CCCTACTTATTTAAAGTATACCCCTCGCTACTATTTAATATAATAATAGCCTAAATAACTTTAATATCTATTAGTAGTTATAATAGGGTAATTAAGCCTAGGAAAGTATAAGATCCTTAACCTCCTAATAATAATACTAAAGCTACCCTTCCTTACTAAATAAAGATAAGATTAATAACCTAAAGATAAGAGGGAAGAAGAGAAAGGGAGAGAGGGTATTAAATTATAATTACTAGCCCCTAGTAAAGATATTAATAGACTTTTCTTACCCCCCCCTTTTTTTTCTATAGAAAAGATTATTATTAATATTATATTACCCTCTACTAAAAAGAAAGAAGAGGATATTTATAAAAAGAATTATATTAATTTTTATACCTAGATACGCTTTAACTTTAGCTTTATAGACCTATTTATATAATATTTACTTTAATTTCTTATTAAAACCTAACTAGCTTCTTATTCTCTTTTCCTTTTTTACCCCCCCCTTATATATTATATAAATATATCTAGAAACCCTGGTTTCCTATTCTAATTTATAATGCGAAGCCCTAAGTAGTCTGCGATTTCTATAAAGTTAAACTCTAGAAGTAGCTTTATTATAAAAGGGTAATAAGAGTATATAAACCTAGCTTTAGGATAATATTCCTAGGCTTATTAATAGTATTTATTATAAAGGAGTAAGAAGTTAAACTTAGCTATAGCTATAATTATAGTATCTACTAGAATTTAGGACTATAGGATCTCCTTAATACTATTAAATTCTCTACTCCTCCTTACCTTATTATTATACTTAATTCTATACCTATAGTACTTATAAATACTTAGATTATTATATAAATAACTCTCTTAAGTTTTATAAAAGAAGTAGTTAGTATAAGGAGTACTAAGTATTAAGACGTACTCGAAGTATAGTTTATAAATATAAATACCTAATATAGGGTTCTTAATAATATAAGCCTGCTCTTTATAATAAATATAAGGTATTACGTTATAACTACCTTAGGATTAAATAAATAAGCTATATATAGCTACTACGCGCTAAAAGACCTTTATCTCCTATAAGCTAGCAAGGAAAGTAGTAGAGGTATAGATAAAGATTTAATAGCGGAATTCTCTAGACCTCTTAGTTACTTTAAATATTTATTTAAAGTCCTATTTACTAAGATAAGCCTTCTAGAAAGCTAGCCTTATTATCTTAGCGGTCTTATTAGAGAATATCTATAGTATAAAGGCTACCTCTAAATATTTATTACTAGGGATATTAAGTTAAAGCTAAATAAGGCTCGTAGCTACCTAAGAATTATAATTATTAGCTAGAGGGTATAGGGATATTAAAAAGAAGGGAAAGAATACCTAAAGTTAGTTATTAGAGTACTAGATAAAAAAAGGTATATTACTTTTCTTTATTTTAAGTATAGGGATATTAGAGCTAAGGACCTAAAGGGTTATTATAGATAGGAGATAATAAGGGCGAGGTTAATTAGTATTTTTAATACCTAAGATAAAGAAGTTATAGTTAGCTATAATAGAAAGGTATAATTTATAGATATAAGAGAGAAAGTATAAAGGGGTTAAATAAAGATTAAAGTAGCTAGCTAAAAGTAGTTATTATAGGGGGGAGAAGTTAATAATAAAGGATAGAGAAGAATATTTATTTAATTTATAACTAGGCTACTCGTTTTAATAGCTACTACTAATTATTATTTCTTTTATTCTTTCCCTATATATAACTACCCTAATTTACTATTCTATTTATTATAGGTTTTTTATCCTAAGTTTATTTTACTTTATTAAAGCTAAGGAGGGTAAGGGAGGAGAGTTAATTATTCCTTCTATAAGCTACTAATAAATTACTATATTATTAAAGTAATTAGTAGATATAAAAACATACTCCTTACCCTTTAAGCCCTCTAGTTTCTCTCTCCCCTTTATATATATTATTTATTTCTAAACTTAATTTATCTACTAACTATATAATATTAACTACTACGCTATAGCTCCTCCTTTTCTTTAAATATTACTTCTATTTAGCTCTTTAGTCTATAAATTACTTATACTTTCCCCTTATTAATTTTTCTCCTAATATATTATAATAAGGAAAGTTAGTTTTTATAATAATAAAGTATTAGATATATAGATCTAGGAGTTAAGATCCTTAAACCTTCTTATTTTTAAAATTAGACTTTTAATAGAGCTTATACCTAATAAACTAAGTATAAGTAGGTTTTAAGTATAGGGATAAAATAATAGAGATATCCTAGGCTTTAGACCTCCTAATAAGCTTAGTTACTAGCCTTAGCTAATTAAATATAGTACGCGCTCTCTACCTAGGATAGATAATATACCTAGTTAGATAGACCCTTTTAACGTAGTATTAAAATATATCCTTATTAAATATTAGAATAAGACCTTAGAAGTAGTAGAAGAGATAATTCACCCCTTATACTTATAGCGAGTTATAGCTAGTATATTTAATATTATTAGTATACTTAAGATAGTAACTCTAATATATACTAAAGATATCTTAGTAGTTACTCGCTATATTATAAGGCTTACTAAGCCTAGCTAACCTCTCTATTATAAGATAGTTAGAGGTATAGAAGATAATTTTAAAAATAGAGATATAAGGGATATTATAATTACCTAAATTAAAGCCAAGTCCCCTAATATACTCCTTATTTACTTATAAGCGCCTAAGTCTACTAAAGTAGTTATTATAGGTTTACTAATTAACTTATAAGATAGGAGAAACTAGTTTTATAATAATTAGTAGTTAAGGAGAGGAGCTAAAAGATAACTATAGACTCTAATATTTATCGCTAGGAGCTTTCTACTAAGATATAAGGCTAAGGAAGTTTTAATAAAATAACTATACCTAATAGAACCTTAATATATAAACCCTTTACTATAAGCCTCTAGTCTCTACTTTATTAATTAGCTTAGGTTCTTTATATATATTAGAAGCCTAACACCTCTAAAGTAGCTTATTAAGATAAAATATTAAGCTTAGATTAATTATTTATTAAAGGCTTTTATTAATAAAATACCTCCTAAAGGAAGCTAGATCTAACTAAGGATAGATAGAATTCCGCGCGATTAATACTTTAAATTAAGAGATAAAGATATTAGAAAAAGAATAGCTTAAGAAGATATTAAATATTAAATAGCTAAGTATACCCCTTAATTTATAGACCTAGAGGTTTCTTCTCTAGATAGAATAGATATTAACCCGCTAATACCTATAGATACTAATTTATAAACTAGTTTAATAGTTCTTATTAATTTAGAAGAGTTAGATAGAGAGGAAGGATTATTAAAAGAACTAAATATCTAGAATATAAAAAGAAGAAATAACTATAAGAAGTAAAAGAGGGATTATAACTTATAATAACTAGCTAACTTTATAAAATATCTTAACTACCCTAGGTCTATAAAACTATCTATATTACCTTACTTAGCCCTTACTACCCTAAGAAATATTATATTTAGCCCTACTAATACCTTAATAGGATTTAATATTATAAGACCTAAAGGGACCCTATACTAAATAAAAATAAGCTTATACTAGTAGTCCTATAGTATATATAATAAAACTAAGAATCTATAAATTATTTAATAACTTAGTATAATAGAGGGTTATCTATTATAACTTTAGCCTAGGTAGAATATTTATTAGACTTTTATAATATATAAGGGAAGCTAATAAGAGAAGAGGAGTTAGATAATTTAGAGGTTATAGCACTTTTTATATTTATAATTAAAGGCTACCCTCGTAATATCTATACCCTAATCTATAAGCTAGTCTAGTAACCTAGGAAAGAAATTAATAAGGCTTCTATAGAGCCTAAAAGAGAAGAGGTAAAGAATCTCTAGGATATTACTAGGGCTTTCTTTCTACTAAACTATAGTAATTATTACTAGGCTGCGATTTTTATAGATTAGTTAACTAGCTACTACTTCTATTATAACTCTATATAGGACTAAAATAGTAATTAGCGCTTTATTAAGGCTATATAGGACCTTAATATATAGTATTATAAGATAGGAGGCCCTCTATAACTCTAAAAGCTCCTATTAATTAGTACCTACGTAGTTAATTTAGTTTAGTAGAGGGATAGATTTATATATAATCTCTAATATATTAAATAAGCTAGAGCTCTAATTTAAGAAGGATTACTATCTCTATATTTTAATAGTATAACCTCAAGCGATAATATATTATTCTCTAACTCTACAATCCCCTTAATTACTTAATATATATCTATAATTACTATAGAGTTCTATAACTTAACTATTAATAGTAATATAGCTCTATAAGATACCCTATTAAGCTAAGAAGACTTTAAGAAAGTACCTTTCTTCCCTTTACGCCCTCCTACTCCTTTACTTATAGATAATAACGTAATAGACTTTAGAAATAATAATAATATTATACTATCTCCTATAGTAAATATTCCTTAACCTATTTATAAATTATTAGTATTATCTAGGTCTACTTTATCTAAAATACTAGATAATAAGCTTAAATACCTTAGATATTAGCTTTAGTTATAGGTCTTATAAATGCTAAGTTATAATATAACTTTTAAGCTACGCCTAAGAACTATACTTATAAATATACTATTATATCCTAAGAGGCCTAGTCCTTTAAATAAGTATAACTATAGCTATATAAACTACGTCTAGTAGAGGGTTAACTAGTAGGATTAGATCGAGTAGAAGACGCCTAAGGGAGTATATTATTATAACTTCTCGCGCTTAGTATAATAGAGCGGGTAGTTTTAGCTATATTAAGAATTAGAGTAGGATAAGTAGTATAATAAAAAGGAAGAGGTAATAAGGCTATTATTAAGATATAACTTATAATAGAAGATAGTTAAACCTAAGGGATCTTCTTAATAATAAGATCACTTACCTAGAAGATATTATTAATAAATTAGATCTATAAATAGAGTTTATTTATTATTTCTATAAAGTAGTTTTATTTATTATTTAAGACTCTCCTTTATAATATTATAAAGAGTCTCGAGGGGATAATTAGAATAGAATAGGATAAACTTAGCTATATAACTTTTAGAAAACTCCCTTAGTATATAGACTTATTATAAGGAGACTATAGATAAGAGCGTAGAGGAGAGGAGCGTAGTAGAGGAGAGGAGAGTATTATTATTATTACTATTAGTACCTTAATAACCCTATATCTTATTTTTTAGTAATTTCTTAGTAAATCTACGCCTAATTAAGAGGATCTCTTTTAATTAGATCTACGAATTATTCTATATATCTTTTAAACCTACTCTTAATATTCTTACCCGTTTATAAGTAGAGCTATGTTATTTATTATCTTTCTAGTTCCTATCGGTTCTAGCCCTTTTCTAGTATCTTCTTTTTAAGGTCTCTAACTTAGTTAGAATTTCTCTTCTTTATAATCTTTTTTAATCTAGCTACCTCTCCTATTTTAGCACCTATTCTATAAGCCTTTATTATTGAGCTCGGAATTACGCCGTAGCCCCTTTGCAAAAAGACTATAACAAATTCACCTAGTTCGCAAGTATAATTCGGGAAACACTATATAGGTATTTAACCTATACCCTCTACTAGTTAAGGAAAATAATATAGGAACCCTATACGTTCCTACTACTCGCAAGCAAACCCTCTAAATATTATAAAGTCGGACGCGCGCCGTACTAGGGCTAATTATATTAGAGCTGAATAAGCTACTAAGGCTCTTATAATAATACCCTTGCTAAACCTTCTAGCAAGGTGCTATGAAAGCTACTATATAAGATAACTCCTTAACCTAAAAGGTCGACCTTCTAGTAAGGTGCTAAAGGTAAACGCTACTATACGAGAGGTAACTCCTTAACTAGAGAGGTCTTTCCTAAGAGGTTCTTATAGCTAAAAGTATAAGAAGCTCTACTACTACGAGCAGGGCCTTATACCTCTCCCTTATCCTTATCCTTATCCCTTAACTATATTAGTACTAAACCTTATATATAAATACGCTAAGCCTAAGCGAGGTATACCTTTTAGTATAAATAATATAGAGGGGATTACTAGAGAGTTTAGCCTCGATATGATTAATAAAACCCGCTCTTTTATTAACTACTCCGCTATATATAGAGAGCATATTATTAATATAGCCCTTAAGAGGGCTTACCTTAATACCCCTATAGGGGACTTTATAAGGCGTAATAGTATTAAAGCTAAGTAAGTAAACTTAGTAGTAGAAGTTTAGTAGGTTATTATATACCCTATAGAGTAGCCTTTCTTTAAGCAGGTCCTCTATATTACTAAGGTAGAGGCAGCCTAGGCGGCCTAGGCCTATTAGAGGTTAGTAAGTATAGCTTATGCCGACTACTTTAATATAGAGAGAGCGTTACTAACGACGGTATAGTAAAGATAGTAACGACTTCTAGCGGACGAAGTAGTAATAGAGGCGGTATTAGTAGCGCGGGTAGTGCGCGAGAGGAAAAGTTAATAGTTTCATAGTTTAAATAATTAAAAACCACGTTATTATCGATATAAAGTTAAAGATTATAAGGCTATCTAGTAGGGCACGTATAAGTGTAGCTATAGTTAGGAGAGGATCACGTGACCGAAGGCTATATATTATCAGGAGGCGCGGAGTTAGAAGGTCTGTTGCACTTAAGCAGGTAAAATCACTATGCAGTGGCTAGAGGCCAAGCCTTTATTATAATTATTAAGTTCTCTCCCTTTTTCTTTTAATCTTATTTATATCCCTTTCTAACCTCTTACTAATAATTCTCTATAATATCTTATATTATATATATAAGCGTAGTTCTTATAAAATACTTCTATAATCCCGAGATTCTTTCTAGCGATCTTACTAATAACGCTAATAGTAATTATCCTTATCTTAGCTATCTTTATAAAATATATTAGGATATTATCTACCTTCGCTATATATATAGTAAGTATATATAGAAATATATCTATTATAACTTTAATAAGAAGAAATACGCTACTATAAGTCTCTACTAATTTGCTAATAAGTCGCTATATATTAACGTCTTTCAAGCCCCTTAGGAGCTTTAGGGTATAGCCCAGATAACTTAGAATATATTCTACTAGATCTAGATCTAGTAGCGCGATAGTATCCTAACCCCTCTTTATTATTATTATATTCTAGCTACGCTTAGTAACTATTTAGTAGCGTAGAAGTATATTACTAAGCTTATTTATATTCCTAGTACTAGTAATAGTAGCTATAATATAGAGTAGCTTTAGCTCTAAGAGCTTATCTCTATTTATATATACCTCGCGCTTAATATCCTAGTCTATATAGGCTATTACTCGCTATTCCCTCGCTAATTATATCCTACTAACTACTAGGTTTTAGGTTAGTACCCTTTATAATAATATTAATATTCTTTAGCGCCTAAACGCTACCTAGCTAGTATATATTTATAATAATAGTCCTATTAACTACTTCTATAACGAGATCGACTGCCTACTTAATAACCTTTTAATAAAGCTAATCCCTATATATACTTACGAGCGTAATATTACCTTTTTCTCTAGGTTTTATAAGGAGCTTTAGGAAAATCTTGCTAAATATACTACTAATAATATCCCCTCCTACTTTATTACTACTACTAATACTCGCCCTATCTCCTACACCTCTTACCTTAATACCCCTACTAAGTATAGCTAAAGTAGTAGCGAAGAGTTAGTAAAGAAGACTAAGAGAGCTAAAGTTACTATTACTATCTCTAATAGTAATAATTCTAGTAGCGAGTCAGGTAGTAGCGCTAGTAGTAAGTTAGCTAGTAGTTAGCCTATAGGTAGTAATAATAGGGATACTAATAGTACTAGTTTAGTAACTAGTTACTATAGTAGTTATAGTAGTACTACTTATAGTTATAGTAGTTATAGTAGTTACCCCTATAGCTATCCTAAGAAGTTAATAACTAATTAGATAGTTAGCTCTTTTCCCCTTTTATAGGATAATACCCCTTTTTACTATAGCCTTAGTAATAATTCGCTGCTTAATTTAATTAACGTTTTGCTTCTAATTTAAGTTCTATTTTATAGTCTTATAGTCTATAATTACTAACCTATTATAGTAGTTTTAGTAACTAGTTATCCCACTTCTTATAAGCCCTCTTATATTATCTATTAAACTTATAAATAGCCTCTTATGCGTTCGCTAAGTTCTCTATAAGCTCCTATTAGGATAGGATAAGATAGACTTAGCTGCGCAACTTTTAGAAAACTCCCTTAGCGCACGGACCTATTATAAGAAGACTATAGAGTAGAGCGTAGAAGAGAGGAGCGTAGTAGACTAGAAGATAGTATAGATATTATTATAATTAGTACCTTAATAACCCTATACCTCGTTTTTTAGTATTTTCTTAGCGAATCTATACTTAATTTAGATAATCTCTTTTAATTAGATTTATAAATTATTCTATATATCTTTTAAGCTTACTCTTAATATTCTTACCTATTTATAAGTAGAGCTATATTATTTATTATCTTTCTAGTTCCTATTAGTTCTAGCCCTTTCTAATAGTACTTAGAAGTAGATTATTTTGCTCTTTTTAATAGCCTTTATAGGCTTCTTAAAGAGTTAGATACCTTCGCTACGTCTATATATCCCTACTACTAATATATATATACGTAATTAATCCACTTTAAATATAATAATAACTTAAGAAATTTATAAGTAACGAATAATAACGATATAAATAATAATAAAAACGTAGTTTAAAGAGAGGAAGATATTCACAGACCTACCTTAGTTCCGAGGGAATAGTAATAGCTATGCTTTCTTATAGAATTAAGGTAGGAACGATATAGACCCTAAAGTCCTCCCTTTTCTCTTTTTTTTATACTATTAGTAGGTTCTAGTAAGTATATTCCTTTCCTTACCCGCTTATATATTATTATAACTACTATTATTTAACTAGCGAGTTATAGCTAATATAGCTAAAATAGCTATATATAATACTAATATAGAGATTAGTAGTCTTACTAAGCTAATACATATAGCGAGATTAACTAGATTAGTAACTAGAGACTAATAAACCCCTTATTATTATAACTCTAAGTATTAAGAGCGACGTGCTAACTTTAGAGAGATACTAATATAGAGAAGCTACGAATTCTTCTAAGATAAGAGTATTATTAGGAAAACCCTTCTATATTAAGTAATAAGACTTAAAATAGATCTATAATAGCTTAGAGTAATAAGATCGAGGTTACTAGACCTTTCCTATATTTATTTAGTTATTTAGTTTATACTATTTCTTTTTTTATTTTATTTAAAGAAAGTTATAATTACTTACTTTATCTTTCTATTTAGAAGATATTATAATAATAAGTTGATTTTATTAATTATAATACTCTATTACTTTAACTATATAATATTAACTTTAATATTTATAGACCTATAAGTATTATATCTTCTTCTTCCTTAGCTAACTTAGATACTAGATCCTCTTTTAATAAGGGGAAATAGCCTAAAGAGAGATTTATAAGAGCTTTATTTAGCGAGATATAACCTTATATTATAAGGTAGCTAGCCTCTAATAATAGTATAGATAGGTCTATAAATCCTACTTCTAGGATAGGAGTAACGCCCTTAAGTACTTTATATTCCCCTAAAGGAAGTTATACTAATTAGGATATTATAGCTCTTGCTAATCTCTTTATAAGATATCCTATTATTATAGTAATAACTCCCTATTTAACTAGAGCGCCTAGGTTTATTAATATTAATATCTCTAACTTTATTACTAACTATAAGAGCCTTTTAAAGCTTTACTATAAAACTAATAAAGATATAAAGAATAAGGTCTATATATATAGCTCTAGTAACTATTAAGATATAGTAAAATCTTATATTAATAAAGCTAAGACTTAGAAGGAAGCTAAGGAGAGACTTCTATATTAGTTCGGATTTATAGACCTAAAGTCTTATAAGATCCTAATAAGGACCTTTAGAACCTAGTTATAGGATCTTATATTAAGGATAATAACCCTTCCTAGGTTATAGCATTAATTACTACTATTTAATAGCTTTAATAGAGAGCTATTTAGTATAGAGACCTAGAACCTACTAATATTAAGCTTATTTATATTACTTATTACTATTTTTCAGAGAGGGCTATAAGAGCTATAGCTTGAAGTCTTAGCTATTAGCTTACTAAGGTTATTTTAAAGTAGTAGGTTATAGTAGAAGACGCTCTAATTAAATAGTTTACTACCTACTAAGAACTTTAATAGTTATCTAGCCTTATTAAGCCTAAACTAATAATAATACTTTAAGTCCCTATAAAGATAATTCTAATAAGTTAGAGGGCTAAAGCTAAGGAACCTTCTATAGCCTAGACTACTAGCTTAATTATTAACTCTCTTATAGAGAACTTTAGGACCCTAAATATTAATAAGGCTAATTATAAGATAGATATCTTAACCCTTATTAAGAGAGTTACTAGCTAAGGAGATAATACTTTTAATCTAAATACTATAGAAGCTACTAAACCTTATAAAAAATAATCTTAGGACTATTTATAGACTTAATACTAATAATAATAGTATTTTTACTTATAAGCTAGACGTAGGGATTACTAAGGAGGATACTAGCTATACTAAGGATTTAGAAGAGGTAGAGTAAGAGGAGGCTATAGAGGCTTCTAGTAAGATAGACTACTATAGTATATACCTTTCTAAGCTATAGGGGCCTACTAGTTTTATAGCGCTATTAACTATATTATTATTAGCTATATTAAGTATCTTAAGGCTAGCTAGAATAGGGTTTACTACTATATATCGCTCTATTACTTTATTAGCACCCTAGATATAAGTACTAAGATTAAGATAGGTATTATTAATAAAGGCTATAACTATAAATTAATTAATAGTTAGATAGTTTTAAAATATATCCTAATTAATAAGGATACCTTTATATACTATATAGTTACTATAAGTAAGTTAGTAGAAAAGTAATAGCTAAAGCTTCTAGAGGGGGTTATAAAAGTTATGAGTTATAATAAGATACGCCCTAAACTATCTATTAGCTTTGCGAATTTACTAAAAGATATTACTTAATTATATAACTTTATAGATATAACGTTCTTTAGCTTTAAGCTAAAGAACTAATATATTAACCTAATAGAAGATATTACTACTATAGAAAGAGGGAAAGCTAGAGGGTATTATATAGAACCTTATAATACTTATTATTACTAGGCTCTCTAAATAGTAGACCTACTTATAATTTAAGACCCTCCTATTTAAATTACTTAGAGAGTTATAAAGCTCCTAGATAATAAGGAAGATATTAAAAACGCTATATTACTAGATACCCCTAAGGAATAAGTTAAGTAGTAGAAGTAGGATAAATAAAATAAGCCTTAGATTTAATATAGTAATTCGCAGACTAGCTATACTCTTACCCTTAAGCTATATAATAAAAGAGTAAATAGGAAGGTAGCTATCCCTAAAGCCTTCTTTTATTAGAACTAGCCTAATTAGGATAGAATAGTTTATAATACTACTAAAATTATAATTACTAAGTATAAGGATAGGTATAACTTAAAGGCATAAGAGGTTTTTATTCCTATTAATATTATACTTCTAGATTAATTTAATAAGATAGGAGAGAGTAATAAGGAGCCAGAGGAATAAATAGATTAATAGAATAATAATAAGAACTATTCTAAAGGCTAAGTAACTTTAGCTACTATTTCTATAGACTTACCTAAGGATTTATAGACTAAGGTAATTTAATTTAACTACTATATAAT
>JAVHLU010003351.1:0-11777 GCA_036785755.1 Colletotrichum ledebouriae
TATTAGCTAAGTAATACCCCTATAGCTTAAGACCTCCCCTAAATAATTATATAAGATACTAAGGACCTCCTCTAACCTATTAAACTTAATATAGAGTATTAACTTAATACTAAATACTACTAAGCTACGTTTAAAGCTAAGGAATAGCTATATAACGCTTAGAAAGCTAAAATAAGTAAGATAAAGGCCCCTATAAAAATTCTATAACGAAGTAGCGCGCTTAAGGACTTAGGATATAATAATAACTTATAGAAAATAAATATAGTATTAAAAGGAGCATTAACTGCGGATTAGACCTAGCTTATATAGCGTTAAAAGCCTAAGCCCCTTACCCTTAAGGCCTAGTAAGTAAGGAGAAATCTTAATATAGCGCTTATTAGTACTATAGGGTTTAAGAGGAACCTTAGACGTACTAATATTAAATTAGGTTCTATATTACTATATAAACTCGATCTAATAATTATAGATAAGTAAGAGGAAGAAAAAAGAGGCGTTAGCCTGCTAGAGGTTAATAAAGCTAAAAATTAATAACTAGTTAAAGAGAGACTCCCCCCCTATTTTTAGGGCTAGAGGGATTACTTTAATAAAATAACTAGTAATACCTTACCTCCTTACTACTCTTATAACTACTAGATCGAACTAAAGCTTAGTATAAAAGAGTAGCTAACCTTCTACTTATTATATAAGTAATCTTTATTAGAACTTAAGGCTATTTAATAATATCTCCTTAAGAACTTAAAAAAAGGCTTTATAGCGCTAGGTAACGCTCTATTTATATCCTTAATATTATTTATTTAAAAAGCTAATAAATACTTAGGGTTTTATATCGACTTTTAAAAGCTAAATAGATTTACTAAGAAGGACTAATACTTATTACTCTTAATTAATAAAACGCTAAGTTAAATTAGCCGAGCTAGGTTATTTATAAAGATTAATATCTACTAGGCGTTTTATTAAATCTATATTTACCCCGACTTAGAGGACTTAATAATATTCTATACCCGCTATAGCTCCTATAAATATAAGGTTTTACCCTTTAGGCTCTATAATAGCCTAGCGATATACTAATAGTATATAAATAATACGCTTATAGAATACCTAGACGACTTCTATATAGTATATATAGATAATATCCTAGTTTACTTAGAGGACCCCCTCTAGCACGAAGAATATATTAGAAAGGTCCTTAATTAGCTACGCTAAGTAGGGCTTTAGGCTAATATTAAGAAGTGCGAATTTAGTATAACTATAACGCGCTACTTTAGGTTTATTATTATAACTAAAGGGATTAGCCCCGACCCTAAGAAGGTTTTAGTAATAAGGGACTAGTAGCTACTAACTATAGTACGTAGCGTTTAGTCCTTCTTAGGGTTCTATAACTTCTACTACTAATTTATTATAAATTATAGGAAGATCGCTAGGCTACTTACTAAACTTATAGCTAAAGGCGCCTAATTCGACTTTAATAGTAACTATATAGTAGTATTTATAACGCTAAAAGAGGCCCTAACGTCAGCCCCTATCCTATGCTACTAGAAGCCTAAATTACCTACCCGGGTTAAGACGGACGCCTCTAAATTAGTTTATACTACTACCCTCCTCTAATAATAAACCGATAATAGCCTATAGCACCCTATAGCTTATTTCTTAAAGATAATATTACTAATAGAGATAAACTACCCTATTTATAACTACGAGATAATAGTAATTATTCTAGCGCTAGAGGAGTAGAGGGCTAAACTCTCTATAGCTACCTAGCGTTTTAAGGTTATTATAAACTACTAATTACTACCCTATTTTATAACTAAGTAGCTCCTAAATATCTACTAAGCCTACTAGTTAGGTATTTTAGCTAGGTTTAACTTCTATATCTAGTACTACCCGGGGCGTAAAAATATACTAGCTAATACCTTCTTATAGAAGAATAAAGACCTCTAAATATAATAAGCTATTTATAAGTCTAACTATACCTAGGTACTACTACTACTTACTTACTTATCCCTAGAAGTAACGAGCGAACTATACTAACTACTTAAATCCGCTCTAAGTCGCCCTATAGTAACTATTAACGCTCTAGAGCTAGAGGATAAGTTAAAAGGTTACCTCCTAGTTAAGTATATCCTTTAGTTAAACTATAAACCTAATATATTATTACTTTAGCTACTAAAAGTACTTATAGCTACTAAAAAAGAACGCTAGAGAATATAGGAAGGGCTCCTAATTATAAATAGGAAGCTTATAATACTAGAGGAAGAAGACCTATATATAAAGCTAATCTATAAAGCTTATATTTAGAGGCTTATAATATACCTAGGTTAGAATAAGACTATTAAACTCCTAAAGGAATACTACTACTAGCCCCGCCTAACTACTAATATTAAGTAGTATATTTATAACTACTATACCTACTACTAAGTATAGAAGCTAAGAGATAAGCCTCTAGGCGAGTTATAACCCCTACTAATACTAGACTACCCTTAGGAGCATATTATAATAGATTTTATATCCTACCTACTTAACCGCTATAGGTATAATAATATATTTATTATAATATACTACCTCTTAAAGAAGATAGTCTCCCTCCCCTATTATAAGACCGTTATAGCATAGGACCTTACTTAATTATATTATACTTATATCTTCTAGTATATAGGTTTCCCTACTATAATTATATATAATAGGGGCCCTTAGTTTACTTCTAACTTCTAGAACGAACTCTATAAGATATATAGTATAACTATATAGTTAAGTATAGTAAGTTATACTAAAACTAATAGGTAAATAGAAATTCTTAACTAGTATCTAACTTAATACTTATACCTATATATAAACTAATTCTAGGATAACTAGAGCGAAATACTCCCTACTATAGACTTCGCCTAAGTAGTATTACTAAATAAAACTATAGGGCTTATACTATTTAAAATCAAGCGAGAATACCTACTACGGATAAGCTTTAACTAGGACTAATATATATAGAAGCTCTTAATAACTAAGGAAAAGATTAATAGGAGCGATACCTAGTAGTTAGTATAAAACCTCTATAGCGTTTAGGATATTATAAAAGGGAATATAGCTATAGCCTAATAATATTATACCTGCGCTATAAATCGCTACTACTAACCTAATAACTTAGCTATAAGTAACTCTATCTATATATTAATAGAGGGATAGCGCTAAGAAAACTCTTTAAAGCTATTAATACTATAGGATAGCTTATAGCTAATTAAGGCTATAGGGCCTAGGGGGATATAAATACTAGACCTACTAAAGGAATATAACTACTACCCTATATTCTACCTAAGTAAGCTCTAGAAGGCTACTAGTAATCCTCTTCTAAGCTAGTTTAAAACCTAGCTACCCCCTATTAAGTTTAATTATAGGCTAGAATATAAGGTTATATATATAACTACTAGCTAGTTATACTAAAGATAGTTATAATATCGCGCTAACTAGAAGGGTTATAATTATAATCCTACTTAGTATAACGCTAAGAGTTTTAAGTATATCCCTATAGCGCTATAGGACTTCTATACTATTAACCTAATAGTAATAGGACCGCTAAAATACCTTTTAGCTTAGCTCTTAGCTACTACGCGAGACGAGGACCCCGCTACTATAAATAATAATAACGCCCTAGCGTGAGTATAGATAGGGAGGATACTACTAGAGGAATACTTATATAGTAATAGATTAGTTACTATAGATAGTAATACTAGTAAAGGGGGGGGTAATATTATAGCGCTAGGTTAGACCTCCCTAAATTTCAGGTTATATAACTTATAGGTTATATAACTTGCGGGTTATATAATTACTAAGCGACTCTTTAGCCTTCCGGGGCTACGCTAGCCTATAGTTAGACTTTCTCCTTCTTTAACGTAGAATCCACTTAATATAGCGCAATTAAAGTGTGTTAACCTTTACCTATTCGCTGTTCGTGATAGTAGCTTCCGCCCCTTTAAATATAAATTCTATACTAGAATATATATAAATCATAAACTAGTAGTAGTAACGCCTCCTTAACCTATATTAATAGCTATACCCTCTTATTAGTTATTAGATTTAAACCCTTATAGCCCGTTTTTATAAGATAGTTAGAACCTAGCTAGTTAATAGCTTAGAAGGGAAACTATATCTAAATTAACTATATAACTACTAACTACTACGAGGGAAGAGTAATTATTAACTATTATACCTTAATATAACTAAGCCCCTTTTAAACCTTCTAAATAGGTATACTATCTTTATAAAAAGAACTAGTTACCTCCTACTTAATTAGCCCTATTAACTATATAAGTTTTTACCCCCTTACCTTCTCTCTTTTAACCTCTCTTCTAACCTCTCTTTTAACCTCTTCCTCCTATATAACTTTGAATAATATTACTAATATCTCTTCTACTTATTATATACAATAAAGTCGTTAAGGAACCCTCTATATATATTATAGGAGCCTACTTAAAAGATAATATTAGTTCGCTACTATTAGTCTTACTACTCTTATTACTCTTAGATATTCCTTTAAGTATCTAATAATAACTAAGAGGTCTATCTAATTCTATATACTATTTAATATAATAATTAGATATTACCCTAGAATTACTTTTCCTAATAACTAGCTCCCCTTTATTACTATTTATAAACTTAGTACTTATTACTGTCTTATAACTACCTCTCCTATTACTTAAATAGCTACTTATTTTCCCTAAGCTATATACTAGATATATAACTAATACTACTATCTAGCTTAAGATAATAATAAGTAGTTTCCCCTAGGGTGCTATATTAGGTTCTAGACCTAGCCCTTAAGTATTACATAAGCTTATTTAACTAAGGAGTAGCTTAGCTACATATAACTCTTAACTAGCTACTAGTCTAATACTTCTTGTTACTAGATAATAATACTTACTAGATATGAGTATTCTTTATATTCTTATAGACTTATGAGATAAAAGATAATACTTATAATAGAAGTAGTATATTACTAATAAATAGGTTAATATAGCTTAGCGCTTTATATAATTTATTTCCTACTTAGTAAGAGAATATTAAGGATTTAGCTTAATATAATCTTAATAATAGCTCCTTAGTAATCCTCGCTCCCTATCCTAATTAATTACTATAAGTAATTAATTATACTATAAGAGGTTTAGAAGTAGCTAAGGAAGATTTAGAGCTAGAAGTATCTCTTTTAAAATACTATAAGGGTAAGGAGAGAGCTAACTTCTAACCTTTATCTTCTTATATATAATAGCTTATTAAACCTAGTGGATCTTAAGGATATTAGTAGCTTATTAAATCTATTATATCTTAGGAATAGTCTCTAGTATCTTACTAGCTAGGTCCTATATAAATAAAGCCCTTTCTTATTAATATATACCTAGTTACTTTTCCTTAGTTCTTCCCTTAGATACCTTTTCTTATATAAGCTTATCCCTAGCCTATTTTTATCTAATTAAATACTCCCTCTTATTATCTATTTATACTCTAATAATTAGAACAACTAGTTAATTGCTATAATAATAAATATCCTTCTTCCTCTTATTGAAAAGATAGTCTTTTTAGCTATACTTATAACTAGTAATAACCCTATTTATATAAATCTTATCTAGAAAAGGAGAAGTTAAAGCTAGAGATCTTTATATATAATAGCTTAAAGATACCTATATCTTTATATATTAATAAGATTAAAATACCTTATAGACTTATATAAACTTAAAACTATTGCCTAAGCTATTAGTTATAACATCATAATAAAGAAGACTAATAGTAGTAAATAGTTTAATTTACTTCCTTGCTATTAGTACCTTAAGATAAATTCTAACTTAGACCTATAAAAGACCTTACTATTAGAATACTTCTAGAAGGATTATAGAGCTATACTTATTAAAACTAAGTAACTTAAATATATATTTATAAGTAAAGATATATTACTATTATAGATATATATTAATAAAAGGATTTAGTTGTATAACGAAGTAAGCGAATATAATAGATAGTTAATATTAATATCTTATATTAGGTATAAACCTAGACCTAGGCGCCCTTATCTACCTAGCTAGCTATAATATACTATAGGACCTTAAGTCTTAGATCGCTACTAAGGAGTATACTACGCGAGTAAGTTAGAAGCGTAACTATAACCTATAAGAATAGATCTAGAGATAGTTAGACGCTATAGATAACTATAAACGTCATAACTATAATAATTAACTACGTAAGGACTATTAGAACTACTATACCTAATACTATAATAACTACTACTAGGATCGCTATTAAGACTAATACTAAGATTAATATCCTAGATATAACTATAAACCTCGCGATTAATAATATAATAACTTCCATCCTCGCTAAAATAACTAAGAACCTTAACCTACATATTTATAGGAATAATATAACAGACCTCGTAGTTTATAGAACCATTATAACTACAATAAACCTACTAAGGATAAACCTAAAACTATAGATAAATAAGCCTTAGACCCTACTTATAATAATTAGCTAACTAAGGACTACTAACTATATAATTATAATACTAACTATTTTACCTAATTTAGGTATTATAATAGTAACTAATTCCTACGCTTAGTTACAGCCTATATTACTATAAGATATCCTCGCAAGTATTTATTATCTAAATCTCTATGGCCTCTAGCCACTGCATAGTGATTTTACCTACTTAAGTGCAATAGACCTTCTAACTCCGCGCCTCCTAACAATACATAGCCGGCCCTAGTGCGGCGCGCATCCGACTTTATGCGAGGGTTTGCTTACGAGTAGTAGGAACGTATAGGGTTCCTATATTATTTTCCTTAACTAGTAGAGGGTATAGGTTAAAATACCTATATAGTATTTCCCGAATTATACCTGCGAACTAGGTGAATTTATTATATTCTTTTTACGAAGGGGCTGCGGTGTAATTCCGAACTTAATCTAAATTTCTATTACTATATAGAAGCCCTCGCTAGGAAAATAACTATAACTCCTATAACTCCTTTATATTAGACTTAGAATCTTTAAACTCCCTTAGTAACTATTAATTATAGAACGCGTTTTGCTATAACTATATTATAAAGATATTCTTATTACTAATACCTCTTATATTAAGGCTAAGTATAGCTAGAAGTCTTCTAAGGATATTATAAAAGTATCTTGTATAATAATATTTAATATTATTTATAGTATTAGAGAACTAGAACTTATATTAATTATATTAAATACTTTAACTAATATCTAGCCCCTATTATTAATGAATATAACGGACCTAGTATAATATAAGAATAATAGTACTATCCTACTACTTATTACCCCTATTTTAGACCCTTCTCTAGAAACTTCTATACTATAAGTAGAGGATAAACAGGTCGCTATTAGTACTCTACTTATAATTAATAAAGCCTTAGATTATTTAGATATTAAATATATATAAATTCCCTTTTATATTTATACTAAAGCCTATATATCCTTTGTTATTAATAGTATATACTACTAATTCGACTTCTACTCCTATCTTAAAGTAGTTATCTATACGCTAGCTAGCTTCTAATATACTACTCTATTAGATACCTACTTAGCCCTATTATTGATTAAATAGAAGCTTTTAAATTAATACTATCTAGGTATTAATATTAAACCCTATAAGCCTTTAAACTTAGAGGTATTAGATAGAGAGGACTTTTAATCTCCTCTATAGCTACTATTCCTATTATTCTATAGGGTTAAAATAGCTTTATCCTAAGAGTTAATAAATTAGTATATATTATTAACGCTATATCTTATAACTTTATCTTTAGAGGATACTTCTTATATAAGCACGCCCTTTATATCTATTAGAGTAACGTATATAATAATAACTACCTAGGTATAAATAATAGTAACTCTATCCCTATTACCTTAACTATACCTCGTTAACTTTAATATTAATAGTTATAGGTATATATAGATTAGGACTATATTCTTCCCCTAGGTTATAGATTTAATATACTAATTTAATATTAAGCGCTACTAGTTACCCTATATAGCTATATTATATAACCTTATACCTTTTTTAACCTATAATAGCTATCTTATAGATCCCTTTTATATACTATTACTACTAGTTAGGACTATGCTCTTCCCTTCTTAAATTTTAGCTTAGTACTTATAATAGTCTATAAGGGATAGCGCCTAGGATTATTATAATATATAGATATTACTTTATCTATAGATACCTTCGTTATTAACACGTCTTTAGCTATTCCTTTAATAGATTTATTAGGCCTAGATAGCCTTAAAAACGAACTACGTAACCCGAAGTACCTAGATAGGTACCCGTTTAATATTCTATAAAACTATAATAAAGACCCTCCTAACATTACTATAGATATATTAAACCATTAGGGAGAGGAGTATTAATAATTGGTATAATAGCTTATTAATAACTTCTACTTATTATTTACGCTTAGTATAAGTAAATTTAATAATAGTATTAATATAACTATCCTATTTAAAGATAATATAGATATTACTAACTTTTATTAATATCTATACTTCTTATTATATTATAATAAGACTACTATAGATTTAGTCCTAGACCCTCTATTAAAGGCTAATATTAAAGAAAAAGTACCCTTAGGAGAACTATACTTAGGTATTATATTAGTATTTATAATATAGAGGAATAATAAACTATATATTATTATTAACTTTTAACGCGTTAATATTAAGATATAACTAGATAGTTATCCCCTACTTAGATAGGATAAAATCCTTAGCTCTCTCTTAGGAAGCACTATCTTCTTAGCTATTAATATTACTAAAGGGTTTTTCAATTAGCTAATCATACCTAGTAATAAATAGAAGATTATATTTATTATACCCTATTATAAATATAAACGTTTTATAGTTATAACTATAGCCTCGCCTCCTTACTAGCCTTCTTCTAGTACTATATAGAATATCTATTTGGCCTCTGGCCACTGCATAGTGATTTTACCTACTTAAGTGCAATAGACCTTCTAACTCCGCGCCTCCTAATAATACATAGCCTTTAGTTACGTAATTATAACTTTCCTAACTATAGCCGCACTTCTATATACCTATTAGTTAATAGCCTCACGATCTTTAACTTTATATTAATAATAACGTGGGTTTTAATTCTTTAAACTACGAAACTATCGACTTATCCTCTCGCGCACTACCCCCGCCGCTATTAAATAACCCCTCTATTACCGCTTCGTCCGCTAGAAGTCGTTACTGTTCTCAGTAAGCAGCATCCTATGTGTTAGCCGTTTTAGACTTTATTAATTTCTATGCCGTCGTTAGCAACGCTCTCTCTATATCAAAGCAGTCGGTATAAGCCGTACTTACTAACATTCCCCTAATAAGCCTAGGCTACCTAGGCTACCTCTACCTTAGTAATATAGAGGACCTACTCGAAGAAGGGCTACTCTATAAGATATATAATAACTTATTAAATTTCTATTACTAAGTTTACTTACTTAGCTATAATATTATTATATCTCCTAGAGTCCCTTATAAGGGTATTAAAATAAGCCCTCTTAAGGGTTATATTAATAATATACTCTTTATATATAATAGAGTAGTTAATAAAAGAGCGGGTTTTATTAATTATATTAAGGCTAAACTCTCTAATAATCCCCTATATATTATTTATATTAAAGGGTATATCTTACTTAGGCTTAGTATATTTATATATAAGGTTTAATATTAATATAATTAAGGATTTATTATAAGTTATAGGGATAAGAATAAGGAAGAGGGAGGTATAAGGCCCTATTTATAGAGCTTCTTATACTTCTAGCTATAAGAACCTCTTAGGAAAGACCTCTTTAGTTAAGGAGTTACCTCTTATATAGTAGCGTTTATAATACCTTACTAGAAGGTTGACCTTTTAGGTTAAGGAGGTATCTTATATAGTAGCTTTTACCTTACTAGAAGGTTTAGTAAGGGCGTTTCTAAGCTATAAGAGCCTTAGTAGCCTATTTAGCTCTAATATAATTAGCCCTAGTATAGTATATATCTAACTTTATATAGTAATATTTAGAGGGTTTACTTATAAGTAGTAGGAATATATAGGGTTCTTATATTATTTTCTTTAATTAATAGAGGGCATAAGTTAAAATACTTATATAATATTTCCTAAATTATACCTATAAACTAGGTAAATTTTTTATAGTCCTTTTATAAAGCGGCTGCGGCGTAATTCCGAACTTAATAGAATATCTATTTAATCCTTACCTTTAGTGGTTTATACACATATTAATAGAAATAATATTATTATCTATTTATAAACTAAAAAAGACTATCTAGACTACTTATAACTCTTACTCGCCCTCTTTTAGAAGTTTAGATACTACTTATCCCTATTTAAATATTACCTCGCCTAGCTTAGGCTTAAAGCACTTAGATACTAAGTATTAGAATTAGGTCTTAGTATTATATAATAAAAGATAGAAGCTATTATAGCTCTTCTAATACTAATTAACTTCTAAGAGCTTAAAAGTAAACTAGGTTTTATAGGATATATAAATTTATCTTTAAGTATATATAGATCGTTAACCTACTAGTTAAAATTAAGATAATAGGTTTTTATAACTTACTACCTAAGAATCCCTAATATAACGCCTTCGCTATATAATATTAGCTACCCCCCTTACTATAAGTAATAGATAATATATTAGAAGTAAAAGAGGTACAGTAATATAAAGAGAATAAATAATAATAATAAGTACAGACTAATACTATAAAGGCATAGGACTATATTAAATATAAACTATCCTAAGCTATAGATTACGCCTTTCTAGATTATTTTAAACCCTTTATCCTCTATATTAATAGTAGTTGGAAGGGCCTTAGAGTAGTACTGTATTAAGAATAACCTAATAGTAAAATATAACCTATCCTTTTCTTATTATAAACGTTATTTCTAGCTAAAGCGAACTATATTATTATAAAGATCGAGATATTAGCCCTAGTCTAGTCCCTCTATAAGCTAGAATACTACCTTAATAATAGTAAAATCTATATACTATTAGACTATATAGTAGTCCGCGACACTTTTTAAACTATTAGTTCTAGTAAACCTAAAGTTTACTACTAACTAGTAAACTAGAAGCTTATGCTTACTAAATAGATAGATCGTATTACTATTTAATATTAACTAGGCTATAAATGTATTAATGCCGATGCTTTATTAAGGCTACTAATCTCGAAGCTATTACCCTATATATCCCTTACTAATAACGATTAAAATAATACTAATAATCTAATAGAGCCTTATAATAACGATAACGCTTATATTATAACTATAGATAACGACGTGATACTACTAAATAAGATATATCTATCGCGTAAGATCTAGATTACTACCCGTTATAGCGCTAGATAATAGGTCGATTAGGTAAAACCTCCGCCCGATATAACGCTATAACTAGAATAAGTAAAAGCTATAACTAGCACGATTATAGCTAACTTAGTAATATCTAACGAGCTTCGCTCTAAGATCCTCTAAGTATTACTAATAGACCTGACCTTTTGCTATATATATAATGTAAGAATAGGTATATAGGTAGCAAAAGGGGCGGTAAAACAGCCTGAATAATAGATATTAATAGGTTGAGTAATATAGTGATGAAAGCTAATAAATTTGAGCATAAGGAGGTATTTTTCCTGGAATTAATTAATAGAGAAATCGTTGAGTATTAATAGTATTGATAATGATGTTTCTAAGTTATAAATCCTGCCCTCACGAAGTGAGGGGTAAGATATTCTGAAAC
>JAVHLU010003352.1:0-11767 GCA_036785755.1 Colletotrichum ledebouriae
GCCCCTTCGCAAAAAGACTATAACAAATTCACCTAGTTCGCAGGTATAATTCGGGAAATATTATATAGGTATTTTAACCTATACCCTCTACTAGTTAAAGAAAATAATATAGGAACCCTATATATTCCTATTACTTATAAGTAAACCCTCTAAATATTACTATATAAAGTCGGATACGCGCTATACTAGGGCTAATTATATTAGAGCTAAACGGGCTACTAAGGCTCTCGTAGTAACGCCCTCGCTAAACCTTCTAATAAGGTATTATAAAAGCTACTATATAAGATAACTCCTTACCCTAAAAGGTTAACCTTCTAGTAAGGTACTAAAGGTACTATGAATACTACTATATAAGAGGTAACTCCTTAACTAGAGAGGTCTTTCCTAAGAGGTTCTTATAGCTAGAAGTATAAGAAGCTCTGCTATAAGCAGGGCCTTATACCTCTCCCTTATCCTTATCCTTATCCCTTAATTATATTAATACTAGACCTTATATATAAATATACTAAGCCTAAGCGAGGTACGCCCTTTAGTATAAATAATATAGAGGGGGTTACTAGAGAGTTTAGCCTTAATATAATTAATAAAACCCGCTCCTTTATTAATTACTCCGCTATATATAGAGAGCGTATTATTAATATAACCCTTAAGAGGGCTTACCTTAATACCCCTATAGGGGACTCTATAAGGCGCGATAGTATTAGAGCTAAGTAAGTAAACTTAGTAGTAGAAGTTTAATAGGTCGTTATATACCCTATAGAGTAGCCTTTCTTTAAGCAGGTCCTTTATATTATTAAGGTAGAGGTAGCCTAGGTAGCTTAGGTAAACGTTAGTAAGTATAGCTTATACCGACTGCTTTAATATAGAGAGAGCGTTACTAATAATAGCATAGCTAGCGGATAAAGTAGTAATAGAGGCGGTATTTAATAGTAGCGTAGGTAGTATGCGAGAGGAAAAGTCGATAGTTTCGTAGTTTGAATAATTAAAAACCACGTTATTATCGATATGAAGTTAAAGATCGTGAGGCTATAGGTATATATAAGTACGGCTATAGTTAGGAAAGGTGGTTAGTAATTACGATCACGTGACCGAAGGCTATATATTGTTAGGAGGCGCGGAGTTAGAAGGTCTATTGCACTTAAGCAGGTAAAATCACTATGCAGTGGCTAGAGGCCGCCCTTTATACTTATAATAAGTTATAGCTAGTATATTTAATACTATTAGCATACTTAAAATAGCGATTCTAATATATACTAAGGATATCTTAGTAGTTACTTATTACCTTATAAGGCTTAGTAAGTATAGCTAACCGCTCTATTATAAGATAGTTAGAGGTATAGAAAACGACTTTGATAATAGAGATAGGAGGGATACTATAGTTACCTAAATTAAAGCTAAGTCCCCTAATATACTCCTTATTTATCTATAAGCGCCTAAGTCTACTAAAGTAGTTATTATAGGTCTATTAATTAATTTATAAGATAGGAGGAACTAGTTTTATAATAATTAGTAGTTAAGAAGAGGAGCTAAAGGATAACTATAAACTCTAGTACTTATCGCTAGGAGCTTTTTATAAAGATATAAAGCTAAGGAAGCTTTAATAAAATAACTATATCTAATTAAACTTTAATATATAAACCCTCTACTATAGGCCTCTAGTTTATATGTTATTAATTAGCTTAGGTCTCTTATATAAGTTAGAAGCCTATTACTATTAAAATAGCCTATTAAGATAAGGTATTAAGTTTAGATTAGTAATTTATTAATAGCTTTTATTAATAAAATACCTCCTAAAGGATACTAGACTTAACTAAAAGTAGATAGACTTCTATATAATTAATACTTTAAATTAAGAGATAAAGATATTAAGAAAAGGATAGCTTAAGAAAATATTAAATATTAAATAGCTAAGTATACCCCTCGATTTATAAACCTAGAGGTTTCCTCTCTAGATAGGATAGATATTAACCTACTAATACCTAAGGATACTAATTTATAAACTAGTTTAATAGTTCTTACTAATCTAAAAGAGTTAGATAGGGAGGAAGGATTATTAAAAGAACTAAATATTTAGAATATAGGAAGAAGGAATAACTATAAGAAGTAGAAGAGGGATTATAACTTATAGTAAAGTCCGCTAGCAGCTGTGCCGTCGTTAGCAACGCTCTCTCTATATCAAAGCAGTCGGCGTAAGCTATACTTACTAACGTTCGCCTAGGCCGCCTAGGCTACCTCTACCTTAGTAATATAGAGGACCTACTCGAAGAAGGGCTACTCTATAGGGTATATAATAACCTATTAAACTTCTACTACTAAGTTTACTTACTTAGCTCTAATACTATTACGCCTTATAAAGTCCCCTATAGGGGTATTAAGGTAAGCCCTCTTAAGAGCTATACTAATAATATACTCTCTATATATAGTAGAGTAGTTAATAAAGGAGCAGGTTTTATTGATTATATATACTAAAGGGTATACCTCGCTTAGGCTTAGTATATTTATATATAGGGTTTAGTATTAATATAATTAAGGGATAAGGATAAGGAAGAGGGAGAGGTATAAGGCCCTGCTCGCAAAGCTTCTTATACTTCTAGCTATAAGAACCTCTTAGGAAAGACCTCTTTAGTTAAGGAGTTACCTCTTATATAGTAGTATTTATAATACCTTACTAGAAGGTTAACCTTTTAAGTTAAGGAGTTATCTTATATAGTAGCTTTTATAGTACTTTTAGTACCTTATTAGAAGGTTAACCTTTTAAGTTAAGGAGTTATCTTATATAATAGCTTTTATAGCACCTTACTAGAAGGTTTAGTAAGGGCGTTAGTATAAGAGCCTTAGTAGCCTGTTTAGCTCTAATATAATTAGCCCTAGTGCAGCGCGCGTCTAACTTTATATAAGGGTTTACTTATAAGTAGTAGGAATATATAGGGTTCCTATATTATTTTCCTTAACTAGTAGAGGGTATAAGTTAAAATACCTATATAGTATTTCCTAAATTATACTTATAAACTAGGTGAATTTGTTATAGTCTTTTTGCGAAGGGGCTGCGGCGTAATTCCGAACTTAATAACTTATAGTAACTAGCTAACTTTATAAAGTATCTTAACTACCCTAGGTCTATAAAACTATCTATATCGCCCTACTTAGCCCCTGCTACTACGAGAGATGTTATATTTAACCCTACTAATACCTTAGCGGTATTTAATATTATAAGACCTAAAAGGAACCCTATGCTAAATAAAGATAAGTTTATACTAGTAGTCCTATAGTATATATAATAGAGCTAAGAGTCTGCGAATTACTTAATAACCTAATATAGAAGAGGGTTACCTATTATAACTTTAGCTTAAGTAGTATATTTATTAGACCTCTATAATATATAAGGGAAGCTTATAAGATAAGAAAACTTAGATAATTTAGAGGTTATAGCCCTTTTTAGGTTTATAATTAAGGGTTACCCTTATAATATCTATACCCTAATCCACGAACTAGCCTAGTAACCTAGGAAAGAGATTAATAAGGCTTCTATAGAGCCCGAAAGGGTAGAGGCGAAGAATCTTTAGGATACTACTAGGGCTTTCTTTTTGCTAAACTATAGTACCTATTATTAGGCTATGATCTTTATAGACTAGTTAAGGCCTCTAGCCACTACATAGTTATCACGAATAGCGAATAGGCGAAGGTTAACACGCTTCAATTACGCTATATTAAGTGGATTCTACGTTAGAGAAGGAGAAAGTCTAACTATAGGCTAGCGTAGCCTCAGAAGGCTAAAGAGTCGCTTAGTAATTATATAACCTATAAGTTATATAACTCGCAAGTTATATAACCCGAAATTTAGGGAGGTTTAACTTAGCGCTATAATATTACCCCCCCCTTTACTAGCGTTACTATCCGTAGTAACTAATCTATTACTATACTAGTATTCCTCTAGTAGTATCCTCCCTATTTATATTTATACTAGGGTATTATTATTATCCGTAGTAGCGGGGTCCTCGTCTCGCGTAGTAGCTAAGAGCTAGGCTAAAAGATATTTTAGTAGTCCTGCTACTATTAGGTTAGTAGTATAGAAGTCCTATAGCGCCGCGGGGGCGTGCTTAAAACTCTTAGTATTATACTAAGTAGGATTATAGTTATAACCCTTCTAGTTAGTACGATATTATAACTATCTTTAGTATAACTAGCTAGTAGTTATATATATAACCTTATATTCTAGCCTATTATTAAACTTAATAGGGAGTAGCGGGGTTTTAAACTAGCCTAGAAGAGGATTACTAGTAGCTTTCTAGAGCTTACTTAGGTAGAATATAGGGTAGTAGTTATATTCTTTTAGTAAGTCTAGTATCTATATCCCCCTAGGCCCTATAGCTTTAATTAGCTACGGGCTATCCTATAGTATTAATAACTTTAAAGAGTTTTCCTAGCGCTATCCCTCTATTAATATATAGATAGAGTTACTAATAGCTAAGTTATTAGGTTAGTAGTAGCGATTTATAATATAGGTATAACGTTATTAAGCTATAGCTATATTCCTTTTTATAATATCCTAAATACTATAGAGGTTTTATACTAACTATTAGGCGTCGCCCTAGTTAATCTTTTCCTTAGTTATTAAGAGCTTCTATATATATTAGTCCTAGTTAAAACTTATTTATAGTAGGTATCCTCGCTCGATTTTAAATAGTATAAGCCCTATAGTTTTATTTAGTAATATTACTTAGGCGAAGTTTATAGCGGGGAGTATTTTGCTCTAGTTATCCTAGAATTAGTTTATCTATAAGTATAAGTATTAAGTTAAGTACTAGTTAAGAATTTCTATTTACCTGTTAGTTTTAGTATAACTTACTATATTTAACTATATAGTTATACTATATATCTTATAGAGCTCGTTCTAGAAGTTAGAAGTAAACTAAGAACCCCTATTAGATATAATTATAATAGGGAAACCTATATACTAGAAGATATAAGTATAATATAACTATATAAGGTCCCCCGCGCTATAATAGTCTTATAGTAGGGGAGGGAGACTATCTTCTTTAAGAGGCGGTATACTATAATAAATATATTATTATACTTATAGTAGTTAGGTAGGTAGGATATAAAATCTATTATAACGTGCTCCTAAGGGTAGTCTAGTATTAGTAGGGGTTTTAACTCGCCTAGAAGCTTATCTCTTAGCTTCTATACTTAGTAGTAGGTATAGTAGTTATAAATATACTACTTAATATTAGTAGTTAGGCGGGGCTAGTAGTAGTATTCCTTTAGGAGTTTAATAGTCTTATTCCGACCTAGGTACGCTATAAGCCTCTAAATATAAGCTTTATAAATTAACCTTATGCGTAGGTCTTCTTCCTCTAGTACTATAAGCTTCCTATCTATAGTTAGGAGCCCTTCTTATATTCTCTAGCGTTTTTTTTAATAGCTATAAGTACTTTTAGTAGCTAAAGCGATAGTATATCGGGTTTATAGTTTAACTAGAGGATATACTTAACTAGGAGGTAACCTTTTAACTTATCCTCTAGCTCTAGAGCGTTAATATTTACTATAGGGCGACTTAAAGCGGATTTAAGTAGTTAGCATAGTTCGCTTATTACCTCTAGGGATAAGTAAGTAAGTAGTAATAATACCTAGGTATAGTTAGACTTATAGATAGCTTATTATATTTAGAGGTCTTTATTCTTCTATAAGAGGGCGTTAGCTAGTATATTTTTATATTCCGGGTAGTACTAGATATAGAAGTTAAAACTAGCTAAGATATCTAATTAGTAAGCTTAGTAGATATTTAGGAGCTACTTAGTTATAAAGTAGAGTAGTAGTTAGTAGTTTATAATAACCTTAAAATGCTAGGTAGCTATAGAGAGTTTAGCCCTCTACTCCTCTAGCGCTAGAATAATTATTATTATCTTATAGTTATAGATAGGGTAGTTTATCTCTATTAGTAATATTATCTTTAAGAAATAGGTTATAAGGTACTATAAGCTATTATTAGTTTATTATTAGAGGAGGGTAGTAATATAAACTAAGTTAGAGGCGTCCGTCTCGACCTAGGTAAGTAGTTCGGGCTTCTAGTAGCGTAGGATAGGGGCTAATATTAGGGCCTCTTTTAGCGTTATAAATACTACTATATAGTTGCTATTAAAGTTAAATCGGGCGCTTTTAGCTATAAGTTTAATAAGTAGCCTAGCGATCTTCTTATAATTTATAATAAATTAGTAATAGAAGTTATAGAACCCTAAGAAAGACTAAACGCTATATACTATAGTTAGTAGCTACTAGTCCCTTACTATAGAAACCTTCTCAGAGTTAGGATTAATCCCTTTAGTTATAATAATAAACCTAAGGTAGCGCGTTATAGTTATACTAAATTCGCACTTCTTAATATTAGCTTAAAGCCCTACTTAGCGTAGCTAATTAAGGACCTTTCTAATATATTCTTCGTGCTAGAGGGGGTCCTCTAAGTAAACTAGGATATTATCTATATATATTATATAGAAGTCGTCTAGGTACTCTATAAGCGTATTATTTATATACTATTAGTACGTCGCCAGGCTATTATAGAGCCCGAAGGGTAGAACCTTATACTTATAGGAGCTATAGCAGGTATAGAACGTCGTTAAGTCCTCTGAGTTAGAGTGAATATAGATTTAGTAAAACGCCTAGCGGATATTAATCTTTATAAATAACCTAGCTTAGCTAATTTAACTTAGCGTTTCTTTAATTAAGGGTAGCAGGTACTAGTCCTTCTTAGTAAATCTATTTAGCTTTTAAAAGTTAATATAAAACCTTAAGTATCTATTAGCTTTTTAAATAAATAGTATTAGGGATATAAATAGAGCGTTACTTAGTGCTATAAAGCCCTTTTTTAAGTTCTCGAGGAGATATTATTAGGTAGCCTTAAGTTCTAGTAAGGATTACTTATATAGTAGGTAGAAGGTTAGCTACTCTTTTATACTAAGCTCTAGTTTAATCTAGTAGTTATAAGAATAGTAAGGAGGTAAGGCGTTACTAGCTATCTTACTAAAGTAATCCCTCTAGCTCTAAAGATAGGGGGGGAGTCTCTCCTTAACTAGTTATTAATTTTTAGCTTTATTAACTTCTAGCGGGCTAATACTTCTTTCTTCTTCCTCTTATTTATCTATAACTATTAGATCGAGCTTATATAGTAATATAGAACCTAATTTAATATTAGTATATCTTAGGTTCCTCTTAAACCCTATAGTACTAATAAGCGCTATAATAAGATTTCTCCTTACTTACTAAGCCTCGAGGGTAAGGGGTTTAGGCTTCTAACGTTATATAAGCTAGGTCTAACTTATAGTTAACGCTCCTTTTAACGCTATATTTATCTTTTATAAGTTATTATTATATCCTAAGTCCCTAGGCGCGCTACTTTATTATAGAATTTTTATAAGGGCTTTTATCTTACTTACTATAGCTTTCTAGGCGTTATATAGCTATTCCTTAGCTTTAAATATAGCTTAGTAGTATTTAGCGTTAAGTTAATACTCTATATTAATTTTAGTAGGTTAGAGGAGGTCCTTAGCGTCTTATATAATTATTCGGGGGAGGTCCCGGGCTATAGGGGTATTATTTAGCTAGTATAAGCGCTAATAGTACATATCTATACTAATATTATAGTAATTAAACTATAAGTAGCTAAGGATAAAGTCGTATCTCCTAGTATTAAGTTAGAGGAGGGGTATTTATATTAATTCTTAGTAGTCTATTTATATATAAGTTATCTATACCTCGGTTATAATATCTAATAGCTCTCTATTAAAACTAGCAGCTAGAATATAGTACTATAGCTTATTATATTTAGCGTAGTAAAAATCCCTTAATAAGGGGGTTATATAAGTATTTATAAAAGTATAGCTATTTACTCTAGTATTAAGAAAGGCCTTAAGGCGAATACTATATTTATTATAAACTAGGACTAACTCTTTCTCTAGTAGCTTATTACTAACTAGTTATTATAAGTTAATAGATATTATTACTAATTACTAATCTCTTTAGGTCTCCCCTAGTAAGGAGTCTATTTTCACTAGGGGCTCTAGTTTTCTACTAGCTCTAGGTTACTAATAGTAGCCTTAGTAAGCTTAGTAATACTTATAGTAGCTCTAGCCCTCTTATAGGGGTAATCCCGCGAGGTATAGCTAGTATTACTATAAATAAAGTAGGCGCCCTAGTCGCGGAGCTTCTTATATAAAGCCTTAGGGATATAGCCTTAGTTAGTATAGGCTTAAGCATAAGGGTTCCCTCTACTAGAAGGTTTAGCGCGGGCTACTAGGGCGGGGCCTCGTATAGCAGTTCGGTTAGCTAAACGGGTATTAGGGGGCGCTATAATATAAGCTATAATATAGACCTAGGTAATATAGTCCTAGAAGTTAAGGGCGCTATTTATATAATAAATAGAGCACTAATTCTAGAGGGAGGTAGGTAACTTCTTATAGAACTTCTAGCGCTACTAAGATTCTAAGAGCTTAGCTTTATAAGTAAGTTTAGTAAAGATTACTCGCTTAACTTAAACGTCCTTAAATAAGATTAAGCTCGGAATTACGCTGCAGCCCCTTCGCAAAAAAGACTATAATAAATTCACCTAGTTCGCAGGTATAATTCGGGAAATACTATATAGGTATTTTAACCTATACCCTCTACTAGTTAAGGAAAATAATATAGGAACCCTATACGTTCCTACTACTCGCAAGCAAACCCTCGTATAAAGTTAGATACGCGCCGCACTAGGGCTAATTATATTAGAGCTAAACGGGCTATTAAGGCTCTTATAGCCTAGAAAAGCCACTATATAAGATAACTCCTTAACCTAAAAGGTTAACCTTCTAGTAAGGTGCTAAGGGTACTACGAACGCTACTATATAAGAGGTAACTCCTTAACTAGAGAGGTCTTTCCTAAGAGGTTCTTATAGCTAGAAGTATAAGAAGCTCTACTACTACGAGTAGGGCTTTATATCTCTCCCTTATCCTTATCCTTATCCCTTAATTATATTAATACTAGACCTTATATATAAATACGCTAAGCCTAAGCGAGGTATACTTTTTAATATAAATAATATAGAGGGGATTACTAGAGAGTTTAGCCTTAATATAATTAATAAAACCCGCTCCTTTATTAACTACTCCGCTATATATAGAGAGTATATTATTAATATAGCTCTTAAAAGGGCTTACCTTAATACCCCTATAGGGGACTTTATAAGGCGTAATAATATTAGAGCTAAGTAAGTAAACTTAGTAGTAGAAGTTCGGTAAGTTATTATATACCCTATAGAGTAGCCCTTCTTTAAGCAGGTCCTCTGTATTACTAAGGTAGAGGTAGCCTAGGTAGCCTAGGCGAACGTTAGTAAGTATAGCTTATGCTAACTGCTTAGAGAGAGCGTTGCTAACGACGGCATAGCTATAAAGGCGTTAGCTAACCCGATTAAATAAGAGGACTGCTAGCGGACGAAGCGGTGATAGAGGCGGTATTAGCAGCGCGGGTAGTACGCGAGAGGAAAAGTTAATAGTTTCATAGTTTAAATGATTAAAAACCACGTTATTATTAATATAAAGTTAAAGATCGTGAGGCTATCTAGTAGGGTATATATAAGTATAGCTATAGTTAGGAGAGTTATAATCACGTGACCGAAGGCTATATATTATTAGGAGGCGCGGAGTTAGAAGGTCTGTTGCACTTAAGTAGGTAAAATCACTATGCAGTGGCCAGAGGCCCCTTAAATAAAATAGTAAGGGTATTAAGCTTTATCTAAGCCTCGTTATACTAAACTAGGTTTATAAAGATACCCTTCAGCTCTTTAATAAGCTATTCTGCTATAGTAATTTAAAAGGGGTTACTTAAGAGGAGAGGGGATAGAATATTATAAGTAGTTCCTCTAAGGCGTAAGAGTATATACTTAAAGCGTTAGGATTTATTATAATACTCCTTACTATTAAGGTATATCTTAATATAAAAAAGCTAGGTATTAAACTTTAGGTACTTAGGATTAGTACCCTTAGTACTTATAAAGATAGGGATTTTAGGTATCTTAATAGGGCGGGTGCTACTATAGCTAGTAGTTAATATAGGCGAGCTAGAGCGGACCTAACTCTCAAGGTATAGTATTTAGTTAAGGATTACTTAAAGCGCGGCGCTATAGTTACTAGAGGGAGGACTCGTAGGGGGGGGTATAGTAGTTATATTATATTTAAAACGCTAAAGCAAGGCTTTATTAGTATCCCTTGCCTTATTATACTCCTCTATAATAGTAATAGCGTTATATTAGGCCTAATTATGCTCCTCTTAGTAACGCTTAAGCATAGCAGATTGCTTAGTATTATTAATAGTAGCGTAGGTATCCTCTAAGCGTTCCTAGAGCTCTTAATTTTTATATTCTAGGTATAGAGCTATATTATATAGTATATAAAGGTTATTACTAGTAGTAATATATCTAGCGTATAAGGCTTAAGACTTAGTACTTTAAGTAGCCCTTTTTACGAGCTAGTCTTAAATCTAAGTAAGGGTTAAATCGGGGTTATTCTAAAATAGCTATATTATATTATTAAGGGTAAGAGTAATCTTCTAGCCCTTACCTAGGTAATTATAGTTAATAATAAGGAGGTTAGGGAACTTCTATAGCTTAGTAATAGCGCTCTAGGCTAAGCTCTCGTATCCCTCTATATCGAGGTCTATAAATAGGCTTCTAATAGGCTGCTTATATATAGGTTTATTCGGGTTAAAAACCTTTAGATCTTTATATAGGGAAGTATTATAATTAGGTAGCGCGGTATAGTAGTATTAAAGGGTTTTAATATAAAGCTCTAGGAGCCTTCTAGTATTAAATATAAGTATAGTTATAGCCTTATAACTATAGCTAGCTAGTTATAACTCGTTTAGTATATTAATAATAAAGTAGAGGGGGGGTATTAATTAATTTCAGGTTAGTTAGTTAGTATAGATTAGTTAGCTTAGCGCTTAGTCGGGTACTATACTTATATTAATTAATTAATAGGGTTAGGGTAGTAGTAAGTTAAGATATTATACTTCTATCTCTAGAGAATAAATAAAGAACGTAGAATAGTATTATAAATAGCAAATAGGCGAAGGTTAATATACTTTAATTATGCTATATTAAGTAGATTCTATATTAGAGAAGGAGAAAGTCTAACTATAGGCTAGCGTAGCCTCGGAAGGCTAAAGAGTTACTTAGTAATCACGTGACCTATAAGTCACGTGACTCGCAAGTCACGTAACCTGAAATTCAGGGAGGTCTAACTTAGCGCCGTGACATAGTGATTTTACCTGCTTAAGTGTAATAGACCTTCTAACTCCGCGCCTCCTAATAATATATAGCCTTTAGTCACGTGATTATAACTTTCCTAACTATAGCTATACTTATATATGCCTATTAATAGCCTCACGATCTTTAACTTTATATTAATAATAACGTAGTTTTTAATTATTTAAACTACGAAACTATTAACTTTTCCTCTTATATACTACCCGCGCTACTAATACCGCCTCTATTACTACTTCGTCCGCTAGAAGTCGTTACTATCTTTATTATACTATTATTAGTAACGCTCTCTCTATATTATTAGCATAAGCTATACTTACTAACCCCTAAGGGGCCTAGGCTACCTCTGCCTTAATAGTGCAGAGGACCTGCTTAAAGAAGGGCTACTCTATAGGGTATATAATAACCTACTTAGCTTCTACTACTAAGTCTACTTACTTAGCTATAATATAATAATAAGTATCCCCTCTAGGGGT
>JAVHLU010003353.1:0-11764 GCA_036785755.1 Colletotrichum ledebouriae
GAGGTATACTCTATAT
Source organism: Colletotrichum ledebouriae (assembly GCA_036785755.1). NCBI lineage: Eukaryota > Fungi > Ascomycota > Sordariomycetes > Glomerellales > Glomerellaceae > Colletotrichum > Colletotrichum ledebouriae. Next base: position 17 of record JAVHLU010003353.1, read on the forward strand.
AATATATATAATTAATATAATATTTAATACTAGATAACTAAGGTTACTTAACTATATAAGGATACTAAAGAGAGCGAATCTAAGGTATTAACTATTACCTATAATAAGATAAATATAGAACTAGTTATTAATATTCCTTAGCTAACTAGTAATATAAACTATAATAAGTTTATTATAAGCTTATAGAAAATAGTCCCTAGCTAGTATTCAATAGTTATTAAAGGATCCTAGTGAGTATTAGTCTAACTATTTATTAAGGCGACCTATATAGGAACCTTAGCGATATAATTATTACTAAAAGAGACCTTAAAGGTAGGCTATACTATAGCTACTCGTTACTTATACTATATAAACCTAAAAGAGAATATATCTAGCCTATTATTATTAAGACTTATAAAGCAAGCTACTAATATAGCTACTAAACCCTTATTATCTACTTATAAGGAAATTTAATTTAACTAACGACGAAGGCCTAAATATTAATATAAATAGCCTAGTTAATATATTTAATATCCTTAACTACCTAGTTACCCTTTAGCTTATATAACTAAGGGTATTAGTCGCGAGTAAGTAGAAGAGGAAGTATATACTTCGTTAGATAAGGGCGACTTTAACTATATCTAGTATATTAAGGCTAGCGAGGATTTAGACTTATATAAAGAAGACTTAGTTATTAATACTAATAATAAGGATAACTAAGAGTAATAAGAAGACGATCCTAAGTATATTAACCTAGTTACTTAACCTGCTTATTACTACGAATACCCTCTAGGTTATATCCCTAGATATAAGGATAAGTACTCTATTTTTAATATTAACTTCTTTTAAAATTCGCTCCTTAAGGATCCTAGAATTTACTTATGCGAAGCTTACCTTAATAACGCTAAGCTATATACTAACTTTAAGGGTATATTTTTATATTAAACCCTTCTATCCCCTTAGCTAAATATAACGCTTCTTAGTCCTATTAAGCTATAGTAATATATAGTTATATATTTATACCGCTATATATACGCTAAGATTATTATCTAGGGCCGTCGCAACGGACTACTAATCGTAGTCTATATTAATATTAGCGCAGACTGCTTAGTTATAAGCGAAGCCTACTTATAATAGTTCTATACCCTCTTAAGAGAACCTAAGGTATTTAAGCTCTAAGGCGTAGGAAGCCTTAAGACTATTACCTAGGTAACCTTTATAATTCTTATATAAGGATAACGACCTAATAGCTATATAATAACTACTAAGCTCTATATAGGTATATAGCTTATCCTATATTTAGATACTAGTTTACTTATAGAGTAAGACTTTAATATATTTAATAAGCTTAACGTTCTAAACTTAGAATCGTACGTCTAAATTATATCCTATAATAATATCCAAATTCCCTCTTAGATCTATTTAAAAGTCCCTTTAAAAGTTTATAATATATATACTATAAGAAATATAACTATTATGCTATATAATCGCTCTACTATTTAAATTAAGATATTATTATTAAAATAAAGTCCCCTTTATTTAGCTTAAAGTATAAAGGGTATATATATATATATAGGTAATTTACTACTTATTCCTATTATTAATAATGCTCCTTACCTATTAAAAATTAAATAAGGTACTAAGCTTAGAACCCTAGCGCCCTTTAAGTCTAATAGATACCTTAAACTAAAGACTTGCGATTAACTATAAATAGCCTTTTTAATATCGTTATATAAGGATTTAATATATTACGCCGTTTTTAGCCTTTCTAATTATAAGCTTATAATACTCGCTTAGCTACTAGAACTATTAGTTAATAAATAAGTAGAAATCTCTAGCCTAACTAGTAAGGAAGCGCTCGCTAACTATAGTATAACTAATAATAATATAACGCTAAATAGTAGAGATATCTATAAGGGGAATATTAACCTAAATAATAAGATAGGTATAACTAAGCCTAAAAACTTACTAGTAGTTATTACTAAGGAAGGTATATATATCTATAACTAAGATACTAAAGCTATATAATACCTTAAAGAGGTTATCTCGCGCTACCCCGCTATCTAGAAGGACTAAGAACTAATTAACCTTCTAGAAGATTAATACCTTAAGGTTAAACTTATTAAAAGATAGTAGAATATAAATATTAGATAATAACCTTATCCTATTAGTAAAGAAGATAAGAAACTTATTAATAAAACTTTAGACGAGCTCTATACTTAAAACTATATAAAATAGGGTAACTCTAGACTTATATTATTTAGAGCCCCTATATTTACTATATAGCGAATTATAAATAGTAAGTATAAAGGTTATATAGTTGTGGACCTGCGTGCTCTTAGTAAAGCTATAATCCCTAATATATACCCTATATTACTATAATAAGACGTTACTAAATACCTTTATAATAAACTATGTTTTACTATAGTTAACGCTTAATCCTTCTTCTATTAATTTCTTATTAAGAAGGAATATTATAATTAATTTACTATAGTTAGCTACTAGGGATAAGAACGCGTAAAGGTAGTACTTATAGGATTCTATAATTCGCCTGCTTATACTTAATACGTTATAGATAGACTCCTCTAACTATATAAGGAATATACCTACGCGTTTATTAATAATATTATTATTACCTCAAAAGACCTTAATACCTACTTTAAGCACCTCGATGCAATTCTTAAACTCTTTATAAATATTATAAACTCTCGCTTTTAATAAAAAAGTTATTTATTAGATATCCTTCTATTAAGCTACTTAGCTTTACTATTAATACCTTTAGACTATTAAATACTTAAGACTATATTAATACTATTAAGAAAATTAAGTACCCCTATAACCTCCGCTAGCTTAAATACTAGATAGGTATAACTAGTTTTCTATAATATATAATACTATACTATAGTTATTATATTTAACCGCTCTAATAGTATAAAACCACGTTACTTACCTAAGCCCGAGCTTAAGGGAAGGATAAAGGCGCTATAAGAAAGCTCTTCTATTAAAAGATAAGTTTTAAACCTATATTAGAAGAAGTAGCTAGCTTTAATAATATTAAGGATATCTTAATAGTAGATAACGCCTTATTCTACTATAACCCTAATAAGTAGTTATTTATATAGCTTAACTCGTTAAAGGAATATAAATACTCTATACTCATCTTCTAGCTAGCTAGTAATATTAAATAGAAACTTTATAACCCTATTAAGCGTACTAATATATATCTAATTACCTATATTAGTAAAGCTCTTAACTAAGCTAAATAGAAGTATTAGTTTACTGAACTCGAAGTTACTTACTTAGTATAGGTAGTAAAAGAGTATTAGCTAATATTATATTTATCTAAATAAGACCCTATAATAGTACTTACTAACTATTTAGTAATATATAATATTATTAAATAAACGTCGCTATAGTTAGAGGATAAGACGAGGTCTAACCTATAACTTATATTATTATTAGAATATCTTAGCTAGTTCTCCCTAGTATATTATTATATCCCTAGGATATTAAATATCGTAGTAGATATAATATTATACCTAATTATAATAGAAATCCCTATTAAAGACGTTAGGGAACTTAATAAGATATAGGATAATATACTAATAGGTATTAACTTTATAATAGAATTATCTCTTAATAATAACTTTAAGGCTAAGCTTATCTAATTATATACTAACTCTAAGTCCTAGAGTAGAGTATATAAGATACTCTGCGAAAAGGTAGATACTATAGACCTTAACTTCGTTATATATAATAGTCTTCTTTATTATATTAACCCCTATACTAATAAATAAAGGCTCTACGTCCTGAAAGAGTTAGTAACGCCTCTTATTAAAAAAGCTTATAATAACTACTATTACTTTAGTAAGGAATAGATATAGAGAGCTATTAATAAATACTTTTATATACTACGTTTTAAAGGATAAGTTAATAATTATATAGCTAACTACTTATAATATAGAACTATAAATATAGAACGTTAACTACTACTTAGCGCGATATAGCTAATATTAATACTAGCTATTCCCTTCTATATAATTACTATAGACTTTATTATTAGACTCCTTAAAATACCTTTATAGTATTTAGGCTACGAAGTAGAGAACTTCCTACTTCTTAATATAATACTTATTATAACTAATAAGTTCTCTAAAGTAACTCTTCTTATCCTAGGTTACTTAATATATATTACTAAGATCTAGGGACGCCTCTTTCTTTATAACCTCTAATATAGTAACTAGGGAATACTAAAAGCTATTATATCTAATCGCAACTAAAAGTTCTTCTTAAAGTTTTAAACTATATTATAAGCTAAGTTATATATAAAATTAAGATTCTTAATAGTATATTATCTATAAACTAATAGTATTTTAGAATATAAAAATCAAACTATTAAACTAGCTATTCGTTACTTTCTTAACCTCGTTAATAATAACTAGGTAATATTACTACTAAGCTTTTAATATAACCTTAATAACGCCTACTTATAAGTTATTAGTTATTTACTAAACTAAATCCTATATAGTAAAAATACTAATAACGCGTTAAATATCTTAAGTAATACTAACCCTAAAATAAACTATAAAATCTTCTAGGAGGAAGCGAAAATTTTAATTATAGTAGCCTAGCTATATATAAAGGAATAGTATAATAAAAAATATCGTTTTATTACTTTTAAGCTAGGCGACTAGGTATACCTTAAGATAGGATTAGGATATTATCTACTAGGATAACTAAACCTGAAGTATAGCTACTAGTATATTCTATTTAAAGTCCTTAAATATATTAGTAAGTTAGTATACCGCCTCGATATTCTACCTAATATAAATATTTACTTAGTTATATCTATTATCTAACTTATATTAGTACTAGCCCCTAGTAGTAACCTATTTAACTATTAAGATAACTACTAAGGCCTAGTTAATATTAAGGAAGATAATAATATTTATTAGCTTAAAGTATATAAGTATTTTAAGATAGAAAGTATTCTTAAGAAGTAAACCCTCGCGCGAGGAAAGGTATAATATCTAGTTAAATAGAAAGGTTACCTACTAATATATACTATTTAGATATATAAAGATATTATAAATATAAATAAACTTATTATTATATTTAAAAGTAAGGAATAAGAGATAGAATAGCTCTATAAATAAGTATAAGCTTAAAGACTTATCTAAGAAGGTATTAAACTAATATTAAAGCTTAGTAAAAGACTACTAAGGCGCTTAAGAGGAAGGCCTTATAAGAACCTAGTAGAATAATATAATATATATTATAAATAAGGAACGCGCTACTTAAAGCGCTTTAAATAGATAAGTAAACTATAAAGAGTATTATAACTAAGGCCTTATTATAAAATAAAGATATTTAGCGCGCTTAGCGCGTCTAAGAACTTTACCCTAATAATAGTAATATTTATATCTATCCTATTAGTAAAGATAACTACGCTTATTATACTTTCCCTCTTAAACTCCTTCTACCCTTAGTACTATAAGAACCTTTATAAACGCGACCGCCCTCCTCGCTAGAAGGTTACTCCCTACTCTTACTTAACTTATCAAAAAAATTAGCGCTTAAGTATATATATATAAAATAAATTTATATTACTAGGTAACCCTACTAGTTATTACTACTACCTTTACCTACTTAGTATTAAGCGTATTTTTCCCTCTATATATATATTTCGCTAAAGAGCGTTAATACCTTTAACCCCGTTACTATACTATTATTATACTTATATATCTCCCTTTATTATTATTATCCTTATCTAGACGTTAAGGAATCTTATTAACGCTCTATATCGTTACGCGCTTAGCGCTACTAGAGTAACTTATATTATATATACCTAGGTATTACTTTACTATAAATAGATAACGCTCTAAATATAAAGATACTAAGTATATTACTCTTAACTATATTTACTACTACCTACTTAATATTAAGATCCCTCGTAATAAGCCTAGATATTATATTTATAACTAAGAAATCTTTAAGCGCGCCTTTAACTAAGAGACCTAATATTATAGAACTAGTTATAATATTTCTAATACCCTATTTATTATCTACCTAAGTATTAATACTTATTTAATTACCTAATTACTATTTATAAACTAAATTAAGTTCTACTACTAATTCCCTAATACTATCTTAAACCTCGAGTAGCTATCCCTCTATAATACTATATAGAACTCCCTTAAATATAACCTATACTATATTATTAATATTACTAGTATACCTATTTCTATTAATTCTAGAGAGGCCTTAAGTAGAGATAACGAACCTATTATTACTAAATATAATTAAGCTAATAAAACTATTAACGCTAATTAGCCTAAACTATCCCTTAATACTAGCTAACCTAATTAAGCTATTAACGTTATTAAATATATTAAACCTCGACTATTAACTAATATTATTATAACTAGTACTAGATTAACTCCTATTACTTAGAATAAGACTAATAAGATAGCTACTCCTAAGAAGCAAGCTATTAGTATTAATACCCCTAATATAATAAATACTATTAAGGCTATTAAGGGAATACGAGCTTATAGTAAATGTATTAGCTATATCTCTATACTACTTAATAGATATAAGGAGACCTAGATTACCCTAACTATAGCGCTCTCTAAGGGTTATATTACTAACGCATCTCGTATAGTGGCTTTCACCTTGCTGGAAAGTTCAGCGAGGGCGTTGTTAGCCACGAGAGCCTCAGTGGCCCGTTTAGCTCCGATATAATTAGCCCCGGTGCGGCGCGCGTCCGACTTTATATGAGGGTTTGCTTACGAGTAGTAGGAACGTATAGAGTTCTTATATTATTTTCCTTAACTAGTAGAGGGTATAAGTTAAAATACCTATATAGTATTTCCCGAATTATGCCTGCGAACTAGGTGAATTTATTGTAGTCTTTTTGCAAAGGGGCTGCGGCGTAATTCCGAGCTTAATATTACTAACGCTAGCGCTATTACCCTTAACCTAGGCTAATTTATTAAGTTAGCTACTAATAGGTTTAAGTTTATTATAGCGACTATTCCCTAGGGACTAATATAAGAAAGCCTAGGCTTCCTTAGCCTAGAATAATACCTTATTACTAGGTTATCTACTAAGTATATAGTATTAGCTACTAGCCTAGAGGATCGCTCTAATATTAATTATTCCTCTAATATTAGCCCCTTTAATACTATTAATATACCTAGCTCCGCTAAGACGCCTAATATTACTACTAGTATTAAAAAGATCGTTATTATAGATTAGTAATCCTATACTTACGTTACTAGCTTCTATCGCCTTACTTATTCCTATATAAAGTTCCTAACTACTTAGGAGGTAATTAGTATATACCTTTAGTATCTCTATTTCTTTAATACTACTAACCTTATTACTACTTACTACGCTAAACGCCTTACCCTATATATACTTATCTAGAATAGCTTAATTATCCTTAGTTTATATATATATATCCGCGCCCTTAACTTATTTATAACTAAACGAATTATAAGTAACCCGGAGTTTAGCGCTATATTGCTATTCTTTATTATTAATTAGATATTATAATACGAGTTTCTTAGTATATATACTAAGGATAATACTTATATTAGTTAGGCTATAGTTAATAGTAATAACTTAAGCGCTATCTATACTCTCCTAGACCTTAATAACCCTAAGGCTATAGATATAGCTAAATTTTAATATAAATACGCTACTAACTTTTAAAGCTTTTGCGCTAATATCGCCTCTCTTACTACTTTAATTACTATAATTAAAAATAATAATATTACTAAGGCGTACCCTAAGGTTAATAATAAATCTCACTACCTATTCCTAGAGTAATATAAGGATAATACCTAACTAGCTACTACTTATAGTATTAGTATTAACTAACTCCTAGTTATAGCTAAAGAGATTATTAATAATAAGGATAAGGACTACCCCGACCTCTTAAGAATAGCTAATACTACGCCTAAGACTCCCTTAGCCTAAAGTAGGATATAATAAAATATATAGAATAGAAAGGAAGTAAGGTTATATATAGTTACTTATATATAATAGCTTAGCTCTACTTACTACTATATTATTATAATAAGAGGTATAAATTAAATTTTATACTACGTATCGTAGTTAACGCCTTTTTCTTCTTATATAAGTAATTAATACTAAACGCGCTTAGCGTACTAAACGCGCTTAGCGTAGTTATCCCGCTTAAGAGTGTCTAACGCGTTTAACGTATTAAATATACCTAAACGCGTTAACCCTTATAAAAGGGCTTATCGCCTTTAAGGAAATAACCTTCGAAATATATAGACTTTTCACCTATATTTTTCGCCTACTACGTGGACTGTATTAATAGCTTAAGAGGCCCTAGGGCTATCCTCTTAAGTAATTTAAGAGAATAGCTCCTAATAAGTTATAATCTTTTTATTATTATAACTATATATTAGAATATTATTAAACTTATTATTATTTTAATTCCTAAGGAGATAAATAAAAAGGAGGGTATTAATAAGGGTAATTTAAAGCCCTCTCTTAGCCCTCCTCCCCCTAGTAGAGGCATAGAGGCGGAGTAAGTACCCCTATTTAATAAGCGCTACTTTTAATATATTTTAAGTAAGCTCTTAAGCTTATTAAATAAAAAAGTACTTACTTAGTATAGTAAGTAAGTATAATTATTATTATAATAGTAAGGTACCTTATTAATAAATAAGCGCTCCTATTATTATTATAGCCTATTAATATACTAAAGCTAAGACTTTAGATAACCTAGTAGTTAGAAAGGTAAGGTTCTATATATACTTTATTTCTATAATTACTTTCTAATATAACCTATAGATCCTTACTTATTAGAGAGCTACGCTCTACGAGGCTATTACTACCTAGAAGGAGGAGATTATAGTAATAAAGAAGGGTAGTAATAGTAAAGGTTTAGATAGGGCTCCTAGGGTAATAAGTAGTTTTAATATATATAGCGTTATCGCTCTATCTCCCGCTCTAGTTCTATTTAGAACCCTAGTAATTAGTATAGGTATACCTATACCTCGTCTACTTACTAGTAATATAGCTATTATAATATGCTATATAGTTGATAGTCTTATTAGTATATATTTACTAGAGGTATTACTACCCTTATATAATATCCTAATAGATTAGTATAAGTAAATCCTCTTAGGTTAAGTAATAGAAAATTAGCGTTTTAAAGTAGCCCTTCGGGGTATATTATATTCTTTTTACTCCTATAAGAGTAACTTTAAGCTCCCTAGCTATAAGGCTATAAATTAATTAAAAATTAGGCGCTACTAGCTCTCTTATACTTATTTAGAGCGTCCCTTATTTATTATAAATATTCTCTATATATCTTTTAGATTAAAGAGCGAATAGAACTATTTAAATTTCTTATAATTAAGAACCTTTATAAAACCGTTAGCTAGTATATTACTTATTAGTATATATACTATATTAAACGATCCCCTAGCGTATTCTTATTATAGCTATATATTCTAAATATTAATATATTATAGCTTAGTTAAGATGTGTTTCTTTTTACTTATTATAAGACGAATTATCTATTAGTTATTATAATAAATCTTCTAAATATCGCTAAGTTTAAGAGTAATATCCCTAAATAGCCTCTAAAGAGCGATTATCTCTTTAGTAGTATATTTAAGGCTTAGAAGCTCTACTTCTATTATTAATATTATAATTATAGCTTATTAAGTAGCTTTCTACTAGATTAGGTCTCTAAAGAGTAAGATTATATACCCTTAAGATAACCTCCGCGTCTCTTTATTATTTATAAATAAAGCGTTACTTATAATTAGTAATACTTATCTACCCCCTAAGTTACTAAAGTATATTATAAGGTAATAAGTATAATATAGGTATTATATAACCTAGTTAGTAGTAATATAATAATAAGGAGCGGGGTTTATTAGGAACCTTAAGAGTAGGGAATATATAAAAATAATATTAGGTTAGATTATAATACTAATATAGAGTATAGAGCTAATCTTCTCTTAGAAACTCTTTACTTCTAATAGTATTACTATTATTTTACTCTTTAAGAGTAATAGGTTTAGAAGGGGGGTTATTAGCACTCTTAAGTTAAGTAAATCGAACTTCTTTATAACCTACTTAATATATTAGTTATAAGAGAGGTATATCTTTTATATAGCTTAGTTATAAATAACTCTAATTCCGAGATAGTACTTTACTAAGCCTTATTCCTCTAACTTATATACTTCTTTTAAGCTAGTAATTACCCTTTATACTACTTTTTTATAGTTCTTATAAAATAGGATAAGGAAGTTATCTATATAGAAAATAATAAAGACCCTCTTCTTAATTAATTAGAAGAGATATAGGTCTTTATTTATAAGTATAAGGCCTAGGCGCTAAAGGGTTAAGGAGAACTCCTTATACTAGAGTAGTAGCGCGTCCCTTAGCCTATAGAGCGTATGGCGTAATTTGATATACTTTCTAAGCTACTTAAAGCTATCTAGTAACTTATAAATAATTAGGTCTTTATTTAGGTCCTAAGAGGTATTTAGGAATATATTAATAATATCAAATTATTTAACGTCAAGGTTAAATTATATAGTAATTACTATTACTACTCTAAAGGTATAAGTAGCGAGGGTTACTATATAAGTCTATTTAAGGGGTAACTTCTTATACTAATCGCCTCGAATATAGATCCTTACTTTATACTAAATAAGGATATTATCCTTATTAAATTTATAAGTAAATACTTACTTTAAAGGGATTAGTCTCTTTATTATTATCTCTTAATTAATAACGCGCTATATATCTATCTATTATAATTTACTTATCTTAACTTTAGCTACTTCTTTAAAGCGAGTTTAGAGCGCTTATAGGAGATTTAGAAGTTCTTTCTATAAGTATAGTAACTTAGTAAGGTTAATAGTAGTAAGATATTTATAGATCGTTATAGTTATATAAGTAGGCTTTGCGCTATAGATAGTAGTATAAATGTAGCTATAGAGCATATAGTGCCCTATACTAGCTTCTATAAAGGCCTTTTACTAATTAGGTATAAAAGTTTTAAAGAAGCTAGATACCTACTCCTATTCTATATAGTATTAGAGTAAAAACTAGTAACTAGAGCGGGATTTGCTTTCTATTATTCCTAGTTATAGGTTACTAAGTCGTAAATTATATAGTTATTAGCTTTAGTGAGTTTAGCTATAGCCCTCCTAGTTATATACCTAGTTAGACCTCTATTGAGTATTAGCCCTCTCCTTTCTATCCTAGTATAGCTATATTAGTAGATTTAAGGGCCTCCTATCTAAAGGTTTTATAAGAATAGGTATATAAGTAGCGAAAGGGGCGGTAAGACAGCCTGAATAATAGATATTAATAGGCTGAGTAATATAGTAATGAAAGTTGATAAATCTAAGCATAAGGAGGTATTTTTCCTGGAATTAATTAATAGAGAAATCGGTAAATATTGATAGTATTGATAATATTATTTCTAAGTTATAAATCCTGCCCTCACGAAGTGAGGGGTAAGATATTCTAAAACGTAACTACAAAGCAGTAGCCTATTAAGTAGAAATCGCGCTTAGATCACTATTTGGTCCGTGCGCAATTTCTGTATATTTCTAGCTATAAAGCTAAGGATTATAAATATATATATATATATAAGGTTATTGCTATTATTAGAATTTATATAGATTTTTAAAGTATTTATTCCATAAAGGAAATACTTTTATAGTTATTATTTTATGTTTTATAGTTATTAAAGTATTA
>JAVHLU010003354.1:0-11763 GCA_036785755.1 Colletotrichum ledebouriae
AGCTATAAATATACAGAAGTTACGCACGGACCACATAGTGATCCGAGCGCGATTTCTGCTTAATAAGCTACTGCTTTGTAGTTACGTTTCAGAATATCTTACCCCTCACTTCGTGAGGGCAGGATTTGTAACTTAGAAAAAACAACAACATCATCATCAATAATATCATCAATAATAACATCATTAATACCATCAATTAATTCCAGGGAAAATACCTCCTTATGCTTAAATTTATCAGCCTTTATCACCATATTACTCAGCCTATTAATATCTATTATTCAGGCTGTTTTACCGCCCCTTTTGCTACCTATATACCTATTCTTACACTCTATATTACTATTCTAATCTAATCTAACGTTGCTTTTATATATTCCCTACTCTTAAGATTCCTAATAAACCCTACTCCTTATTACTACTCTACTACTAACTAGGTTATATAGTACCTATATTATACTTATTACCTTATAATATACTTTAGTAACTTAGGGGGTAAATAGGTATTACTAATCGTAAGTAACGCTTTATTTATAGATAATAAGGAGATATAGAGGTTATCTTAAGAATATATAATCTCGCTTTTTAGAGGACTAATCTAGTAGAAGGCCGCTTAATAAGTTATAATTATAATATTAATAATAAAAGCAGAGCTTCTAAACCTAGAATATATTACTAAGGAGATAATCGCTCTTTAGAGGCTATTTAGGAATATTACTCTTAAACTTAGCGATATCTAGAAGATTTACTATAATAATTAATAGATAATTCGTCTTATAGTAGGTAAAAAGGAATAGATCTTAACTAAGCTATAGTATATTAATATTTAGAATATATAGCTATAATAAGAATATACTAGAGGATTATTTAGCGTAATATATATACTAACGAATAAGATACTAGCTAATAGTCTTATAAAGGTTCTTAACTATAAGAAATTTAAATAGTTCTATTTACTCCTTAATCTAAAAGATATATAGAGAATAATTATAATAAACGAGGGACGCTCTAAATAAGTATAAGAGAGCTAATAGCGCCTAATCTTTAATTAATTTATAGCTTACTAGCTAGGGAGCTTAAAGTTACTCCTATAGGAGTAAAAAGAATATAATATACCCTAAAGGGCTACTCTAAAATACTAATTCTCTACTACCTAACCTTAGAGGATTTGCCTATACTAATCTATTAGGATATTATATAAAGGTTATAATACCTCTAGTAAATATATATTAATAAGACCGTCGACTATATAGTATACTATAGTAGCTATATTACTAATAGGTAGATAAAGTATAGGTATACCTATACTAACTACTAGGGTTCTAAATAGAACTAGGGCGGGAGATAGAGCGATAACGCTATATATATTAAAACCGCCTATTACCTTAGGAGCCCTACCCGAACCCTTACTATTACTACTCTTTTTTATTACTATAATCTCCTCCTTCTAAGTAATAATAGCCTTATAGAGCGTAGCTCTCTAATAAGCAAGGGTCTATAAGTTATATTAGAAAATAGTTATAGAAATGAAGCATATATAGAACCTTACCTTTCTAACTACTAGGTTATCTAAAGTCTTAGCTTTAATATATTAGTAAGCTATAATAATAATAAGGGCGCTTATCTATTAATAAGGTACCTTATCCTTATAATAATAGTTATACTTACCTGCTATACTAAATAAGTACCTTCTATCTAATAAGCCTAAGAGCTTACTTAAAATATACTAAAAGTAGTACTTATTAAATAGGGGTACTTACTCTACCTCTATACCTTTATTAGGGAGAGGAGAGCTAGGAGGGGGCTCTAAATTACCCTTATTAGTACCCTCCTCCTTATTTATCTCCTTAGGGATTATAATAATAATAAGGTTAGTAATATTCTAAAGTATAGTTATAGTAATAAAAGGATTAGAACTTACTAAGAGCTATCCTCTTAAATTACCTAGGAGGGTAACCCTAGGGCTTCTTAAGCTATAAACCCTTACCCTTAGAGCTACTCTCTATAAGTTATTTTTACTTCTTCCTTCTATTTATTATATAATATATTAGTATACTATATATTCATAATAGGATAGAATAATATATATATAACCTTATTATTACTCTCTAGGGGAGGAGGGCGCGCCCCTCCGCCCCTAGCTTTATTCTTACCTTTAGTAGCGCGCGCCTTCTTAAGGGCTATAGCCTAGCTAGTTTTCTTTTTAAGAGGTATTTATAAATATATTAATATATTATAATAGCTTTAAGATCGTTATATAATATAGTTATATACGCGCGCATATAATAAGGTTATTATTAGAACTAAAGTTAGATATATATATAGTTATTATATTATATATAGGGAAGAGTTAAGAAAGTAAGAGGGTAGCTAGGTTATCTTATTTAGAATTAATATAATAGTAGCCGCTTTACTTAAGCTAATAAGAGATAATAGATTTTACTACTATTAGTAAGAGTTAGTAAATAAAGGGTATTATAATAATAATAGTAATAGTTATAAAGGTAGAAGATTATAACTATTTATACTTCGCTTATACCTAATATAAATAACTTTACTTTATTATCTCTTTTATAAATAGGCTTATTAATAAGTTATTTATAGATATATCGCTTTATATTTAGGTATTTTAAGGGATATTACGTAGTTAGGCGCTTTTCTAGTTACTACTACGTCTAGGGGGGTATATTATAATACCTTTAGTATTACCCGTTCCTAGCGCGGTATATAACTAATGTTAGCTCCGGAGCGACCTTTTTCTAGGGTTATTCCTCTAACTATAGTTATAAGTAACTACGTTATAGCTACTCTCGTTATAATAGAACAAGCTCTTTAGTAACTATAAATATGGCCCTATAGGACGTTTCTCAACATCCCACATATAAGCGCCAGAGTTTCCCAGCTTGCCAACACTGATATTACCTAAGGGAGAACTCATAGTGATGACACCCACCACTCCAAGTGACAGAGAGGTCATCTATTCCTCGTCATCGGCCTTGTCCTTGCTCAAGGAATCATGGGGACCGACGCGCGGTTCATGTCATCAAGCATAATGCAGATCGCTGTACGTTTGATTGACCCAACCAAAAGTGAGACGAGACCCGTGTCCATACTTGCCGAGGAGAAAGGTAGGCACGAACGACATATCAACTTGCCATGACTCCTGAACTTTGTCTAAAGGTATAGTGCCTCGCAAAGAGATGCAGTCACAGTCATTGGGCTTGGTGAGACAGAAAGGACCTTCCTCATACCGCGCACGATTGAATGTACCGCAGGAATCCCCAAGGCACACTTTGTTTTCTAATCACCTTTGGCACACTCATGTGCCTCCTGATCGAGTTTGATGAGGGCCCAGTTGCTTGCTTTCTGGTTAGTAGATCTTCTAGAATATGCGGTGCGGCCAAATAATCCCGACTCAGTTGTTTCCCGAGTGGTCCCGATATTGCTCTAGAGACGTTTGGCAGGCTTCGGAATCGCTTCATTCTCCCTAAGCATTTGATCTATTCATTCCTAGAAGGCTCTCAAGTGCGTTAAATCGCGCTCGTGATCGGCCCCTGTTTGAAAAAGCTCTTTTTGTTTCCTTCAAACACCACCTGATGCAATGCCCTCGTTAGAATCTTCCGTGGACAGGAGTCCTTGACGAAATATCAAGGCGTACGTAGATGAAGTGCCCTGTCCCTCGTTGAACTTGAAGATAAAATCCTTTCGTTACTTGACCACCGGACTTGTCTAAGGCGGCTAGGCTCTTCCCGAAGAGGTCGGTGAGCTGATATGCCTTTCTTTGCATATGGCAAGAGGACAAGTTTCTCGAGAGAAAACACGTAGTATTTCTCCACTTCTCAAGATACATCTGTCAGTCCGTGACAGGCCAGGGTGGTGTTATCTGGAAAGTCTAACCTGGTCGTATATGCCTTTCTTGGATACGGCGTGGTTAAATATCGAGTTCAGGAAACAACACATGTTGGTAAGGATAGTATGAGTGTCTCCTACCCACTCTCCAGTCCCTGCATCCAGATATCACGACATTGTTATCACAAACTAGTGCGGTGCAGAGTAATAGAGTTAGTATATTTAGGGGTAGCTAAGGCTAAACATTCTTCTCTAGCCCTCTAGTTAACTAGGTAAGGGCTTAGAGGGCTTATCTAGTAGTTACCTAGTACCTCCCTATATCTCCTAACTCCTATAAAATTCCCTACTTAGCTTACTAAGCCCTTTTCCCTATAATATTATCCTAGCTTATAATATAATCCCCCCCTTCTAAACTAATCTATTCTTAGATTAGTTTACTTAGTAGCTACCTAGAGGATACCTAGTACTTCCCTATAAAACCTTATAACTTTTAGTTTCTATAGGTCTAGAATTTAATATCCCTTATTCTAGCTATATAACTCTTTTTTAAATAGCTAAGTAATTTAGAGGAGTAATTAACTAATAATAAGGTACCTATCCTCTACCCTAGCTACTTTTATAACTCTTATACCTAGGTATTAAAGGACTTTATAGCTTAGAGGAGTAGTAAGCTAGTAATAGGGCTAATCCCCTTATTCTAACTACTCTTATAGCTTTATCTAATAGGTCTAGGACTACTTAGTAGTTATTTAAATAGTTATAGCTAAGCCCCCTTATAAGGGTTACTCCTTCTTTTATAGGGTTATACTAAAATATATTATTATTTAAGCTTATTTTTATTACTTTAAATTTACCCTCTAAATTATTATACTTTCCGCTTATTATTATATTTTTAGCCCCTTTATAAGTTTAATAAGGGTATTCTCCCTCTAGGGATAAAGAAGGCTTTTATTATAATATAGGGGGCTATTAGTTATTATCTAGTAGCTACTTAGTACTTCCTTATATATAATAAAGTTAGATAAAGTTAAGTAATATAATAATCTAGAGATTATCCTCCTTTTAGCTATATAAAAAGCTAGGTTTAATATTAAGTTAAAAATATATAAATATTACTTAAAATTTCACCCTATTAAAATCTCTCCTTCTTACTTCTTTAGATTTATAATCCTATTATTACTACTAATAACTTATTATGAGCCTCTTACTCCCCTATTAATAACTTTATCTTAATTATTATATAATAAATTTATTATTATATTATCCTCTATTACTAATACTACTAATATTATTAGTAAAGCTCCCCTCCCTACTATAAGTATACTCTAGGGGTACTCCTACTATTAGTACCTCCTAGTAATAGTAAAACAGGAGCTCCCTAAGGAGGATCTCCTTAATATTAAGGTTTTTATAAGCTTAATTCTCTACTTTAAGAGTAATAATAAGCTCCTAGTTCTTATCTAATACTTATCTAGTATTTTATTAGTTTTAGGTTTTAAATTTATTACTAATTTATTTATTTCTTAGATACTTTTATTAAATATAAGTATTATATTAAGATAAGTAATAATAAGGCTTATAATACTATAAGTTTTACTTAGTATTTCCTATTTCTTATTTATTAACTTATTATAAGCTACTTATTATATAATAGGCGCTACTAATAAGATTAAATACCTTATAAATAAGGCTAGTTTTATACCTAACCTTTAGGCGTAGTATACTAAGAATAAGGTAGGTCCCTAGTACCTCCCTAATACCTTATTATTAATATCTAATTATATTTAGGAGGAGATCCTTACTACCTAGCTTATAATTAAGAAAGCCCTCTAAGTTAAGAAGAACGAGGCTATTATAATACCTAAGAAGTATAAGGCTAAAGAAGCTAAGATCTCTATAGAGATAGAAAACTACTAAGTATTTACCTTAGAGGATATAGCTAGGTATTAGTAGTATACTACTAAGGAGGCTAAGAAGTAAACTAAGTTATTATATAAGTAGTATAAGGAGCTTTATTATTACTACTTAGAAATAGAGTAGCTAGCTAATAAGTAGCTAGAAATATAGGATATATTAGAAAGGGCTAGAACCGAAGGGAACTAGAAAGATAACAAATAATATAGCTCTACCTATAAATAGGTAAGAATATTAAGAGTAGGCTTAAAAGATATATAGAATAATTTATAGATCTAATTAAAAGAGATTATCTAAATTAGGCGTAGATTTACTAAGATATTACTAAAAAACGAGGTATATAGTTATTAAGGTACTTATAGTAATAATATCTCCTCTATCTTCTTATTTACTATACTCCTCTCTTCTACGCTCTACTCTATAGTCTTCTTATAATAGGTCTATATACTAAGGGAGTTTTCTAAAAGTTATATAGCTAAGTCTATCTTATCTTATTCTAATTATCCCCTTAAGACTCTTTATAATATTATAAAAGAGAGTCTTAAAAATAAATAAAACTACTTTATAGAAATAATAAATAAACTCTATTTATAGATCTAATTTATTAATAATATCTTCTTAGTAGGTAATCTTATTATTAAGAAGGTCCCTTAGGTTTAATTATTTTCTACTATAAGTTATATCTTAATAATAGCTTTATTACCTTTTCCTCTTTATTATACTCCTTATCCTATTCTAATCCTTAGTATAGCTAAAACTACTTACCTTATTATACTAAGCGCGAGAAGTTATAATAATACGCTCCCTTAAGTATATTCTACTTAATCTAATCCTATTAGTTAACCCTCTACTAGATATAGTCTATATAGCTATAGTTATACTTATTTAAAAGACTAGGCCTCTTAGGATATAATAGTATATCTATAAGTATAGTTCTTAGGTATTACTTAATAGTTATATTATAACTTAGCGTCTATAAGACCTATAATTAAAGCTAATATCTAAGGTATTTAAGCTTATTATTTAGTATTTAAAATAAAGCAGACCTAAATAATACTAATAATTTATAAATAGGTTAAGGAATATCTACTATAGGAGATAGAGTAATATTATTATAATTTCTAAAGTCTACTATATTATTATTTATAGGTAAAAGAATAGGAGGGTATAAAAAGAAGAAAAGTACTTTCTTAAAGTCTTCTTAGCTTAATAGGGTATCTTATAGAGCTATATTATTATTAATAGTTAAGTTATAGAACTCTATAGTAATTATAAATATATATTAAGTAACTAAGGGGATTTTAGAGTTAGAGAATAATACGCTATTACTTAAGGTTATATTACTAAAACGTAGAGATAGTAATCCTTCTTAAATTAGAGCTCTAGCCTATTTAATATATTAGAGACTATATATAAATCTATCCCTCTACTAAACTAAATTAACTATATAGGTATTAAGTAATAGGAGCCTTTAGAGTTATAGAGGGGCTCCTATCTTATAATACTATATATTAAGGTCCTATATAGCCTTAACGAAGCGCTAATTATTATTCTAGTTCTATATAGAGTTATAATAGAAATAGTAACTAGTTAATTAGTTTATAAAAATTATAGCCTAGTAATAATTACTAAAGTTTAATAGAAAGAAAGCCCTAGTAATATCCTAGAGATTCTTCGCCTCTACTCTTTTAAGCTCTATAGAAGCCTTATTAATTTCTTTCCTAGCTTACTAAGCTAGCTTATAGATTAAGGTATAGATATTATAAAGGTAGCCCTTAATTATAAATATAAAAAGGGCTATAACTTCTAAATTATCTAACTCCTCTTATCTTATTAGCTTCCCTTATATATTATAAAGGTCTAATAAATATTCTACCTAGGCTAAAGTTATAATAAATAACCCTCTTCTATATTAAGTTATTAAGTAATTTATAGATTCTTAGTTCTATTATATATACTATAGGACTACTAGTATAGGCTTATCTTTATTTAATATAAGGTTCCCTTTAAGTCTTATAGTATTAAATCCTACTAAGATATTAATAGGGCTAAATATAATATCTCTTAGGGTAATAGGGGCTAAGTAGGGTAATATAAATAGTTTTATAAACCTAGGGTAGTTAAGATACTTTATAAAGTTAGTAAGTTATTATAAGTTATAATCCCTCTTCTACTTCTTATAGTTATTCCTTCTTTTTATATTCTAGATATTTAGTTCTTTTAATAATCCTTCCTCTCTATCTAACTCTTTTAAATTAGTAAGAATTATTAGACTAGTCTATAAATTAGTATCTATAAGTACTAATAGGTTAATATTTATCCTATTTAGAGAGAAAACCTCTAGGTTTATAAATTAAGGGGTATACTTAGCTATTTAATATTTAATATCTTCTTAAGCTATCCTTTTCCTAATATCTTTATCTCTTAATTTAAAGTATTAATTATATAGAAATCTATTTACCCTTAGTTAGGTCTAGTATCCTTTAAGAGGTATTTTATTAATAAAAGCTTTTAATAAATAATTAATCTAAGCTTAATACCTTATCTTAATAAGCTACTTTAGAGGTACTAGGCTTCTAATATATATAAAGAACCTAAGCTAATTAATAAAATAGAGACTAGAGGCTTATAGTAGAGGGTCTATATATTAAAATTCTATTAGGTATAGCTATTTTATTAAAGCTTCCTTAGCTTTATATCTTAATAGAAAGCTCCTAGTAATAAGTATTAGAGTTTATAGTTATCTTTTAGCTCCTCTCTTTAATTACTAATTATTATAAAACTAGTTTCTCCTATCTTATAAGTTAATTAATAGACTTATAATAACTATTTTAATAGACTTAAGCGCTTATAAATAAATAAGGAGTATATTAGGGGACTTAGCCTTAATTTAGGTAACTATAATATCCCTTATATCTCTATTTTTAAGATCGTTTTCTATACCTCTAACTATCTTATAGTAGAGTAGTTAGCTAGGCTTAGTAAGCCTTATAAGGTTATAAGTAACTACTAAGATATCCTTAGTATATATTAGAGTTACTAATTTAAGTATACTAATAGTATTAAATATACTAGCTATAACTTACTATAAGTATAAAGAATAAATTATCTTCTTTATTACTTCTAACGTCTTATTCTAATACTTAATAAGGATATATTTTAATATTATATTAAAAGGGTCTATCTAACTAGGGATATTATCTTTCCTAAGTAAAAGGCGTATACTATATTTAATTAGCTAAGGCTAGTAACTAAGCTTATTAGGAGGTCTAAAGCCTAGGATATCTCTATTATTTTATCCCTATACCTAAAACCTATTTATACTTAGTTTATTAGATATAAGCTCTATTAAAAGTCTAATTTTAAGGATAAAAAAGTTTAAGGATCTTAACTCCTAGATCTATATATCTAATACTTTATTCTTATAAAAAATAACTTTCCCTATTATAATATATTAAGAGAAAAGTTAATAAGGGGAAAATATAAGTAATTTATAAACTAAAGAGCTAAATAGAAGTAATATTTAAAGAAAAGGAGGAGCTATAGCGTAGTAGTTAATATTATATAATTAGTAGATAAATTAAGCTTAAAAGTAAATAATATATATATAAGAGAGAGAGAAACTAGAGAGCTTAAGGGGTAAGGAGTACGTTTTTATATCTACTAATTACTCTTATAATATAGTAATTTATTAGTAGCTTATAAAAGGAATAATTAACTCTCCTCCCTTACCTTCCTTAGCTTTAATAAAGTAAAATAAACTTAGGATAGAAAACTTATAATAAATAGAATAGTAAATTAGAGTAGTTATATATAGGGAAAGAATAAAGGAAATAATAGTTAGTAGTAGCTATTAAAATAAATAGCTTAATTATAAATTAAATAAATATCCTCCTCTATTCTCTATTATTAACTTCTCCTCTTATAATAACTACTTTTATCTAGCTACTTTAATCTTTATTTAACCCCTTTATACTTTTATTCTTATATTTATAAATTATAATATCTTCTTATAATAGCTAATTATAACTTCCTTATGGCCTCTGGCCACTGCATAGTGATTTTACCTACTTAAGTGCAATAGACCTTCTAACTCCGCGCCTCCTAATAATATATAGCCTTCGGTTACGTGATCCTCTCCTAACTATAGCCGTACTTATATATACCTATAGCCTCACGATCTTTAACTTTATATTAATAATAACGTGGGTTTTAATTATTTAAACTATAAAACTATCGACTTTTCCTCTCGCGCACTACCTACGCTGCTAATACCGCCTCTATCACCGCTTTATCCGCTAGAAGTCGTTACTATCTTTAGCCCTCTTGAGGGCCATGCTAACAATACGCTCTCTATATATAGCGGAGTAGTTAATAAAGGAGCGGGTTTTATTAATCGCATCGAGGCTAAACTCTCTAGCGATCCCCTCTATGTTATTTATACTAAAGGGTATGCCTCGCTCGGGCTTAGCATATTTATATATAGGGTCTAGTATTAATATAATTAAGGATTTATTATAGGTTAGATAAGGATAAGGAAGAGGGAGAGGTATAAGGCCCTGCTTATAGAGCTTCTTATGCTTCTAGCTATAAGAACCTCTTAGGAAAGACCTCTTTAGTTAAGGAGTTACCTCTTATATAGTAGTATTTACCTTGCTAGAAGGTCGACCTTTTAAGTTAAGGAGTTATCTCATATAGTAGCTTTTATAGTACCTTGCTAGAAGGTTTAGCGAGGGCGTTGCTATAAGAGCCTTAGTAGCCCGTTTAGCTCTAATATAATTAGCCCCGGTATAGCGCGCGTCTAACTTTATATAGTAATATTTAGAGGGTTTACTTATAAGTAGTAGGAATATATAAGGTTCTTATATTATTTTCCTTAACTAGTAGAGGGTATAGGTTAAAATACCTATATAGTATTTCCCGAATTATACCTGCGAACTAGGTGAATTTGTTATAGTCTTTTTGCAAAGGGGCTGCGGCGTAATTCCGAGCTTAATAACTTCCTTATCTTAGGCGTTAAAAATACTAATTAACCTCGCCCTTATTATCTCTTATTAGTAATAACCCTTTAGGTCCTTAGTCCTAATATATATATACTTAAAATAAAGAAAAATAATATACCTCTTTTTATTTAGTACTCTAATAACTAACTTTAGGTATTCCTTCCCTTCCATTTATTATCCCTATGCTCTCTTACTAATAATTATAATTCTTAAGTAGCTATAAGCTTTATTTAGCTTTAACTTTATATCCCTAGTAATAAATACTTAGAAGTAGCCTTTATATTATAGATATTCTCTAATAAGACTACTAAAGTAATAAGGCTAGCTTTCTAGAAGGCTTATCTTAGTAAATAGGACTTTAAATAAATATTTAGAATAACTAAGAGGTCTAGAGACTTCTATTATTAAGTCTTTATTTATACTTCTACTATATTCCTTGCTAGATTATAGGAGATAAAGGTCTTTTAGCGCGTAGTAGCTATATATAGTTTATATATTTAATCCTAAGGTAGTTATAATATAATACCCTATATTTACTATAAAGAGCAGGCTTATACTACTAGGAACCCTACGACTAGCGTTTATATCTATAAACTATACTTGAAGTATATCTCTATACTAAGTACTCCTTATACTAACTACTTCTTTTATAAAACTTAAGAGAGTTACTTATATAATAATCTAAGTATCTATAAACGCTATAAGTATAGAATTAAGTATAATAATAAGGTAAGGAGGAGTAGAGAGTTCGATAGTATTAAGGAGATCCTATAGTTCTAAATCCTGGTAAATACTATAGTTATAGCTATAGCTAAGTTTAACTTCTCGCTCCTTTATAATAAATACTATTAATAAGCCTAGGAATATTACTCTAAAGCTAGGTTTATATACTCTTATTACCCTTCTATAATAGAGCTACCTCTAGAGTTTAACTTTATAGAAATTGTAAATTACTTAGGGCTTTATATTATAAATTAAGGTAAGAAAATAGGATTTCTAGATA
>JAVHLU010003355.1:0-11763 GCA_036785755.1 Colletotrichum ledebouriae
GGTATAAAGCCCTAGTTAAGTAAGAGGGGTATATAGAGCTTACCTAAGAGCTTATAAAAGCTATTATAAAGATTACTATAGTAAATAGGTATAAAGCCTTATATAGGCTAGTTATAGATAATAATAGGAACCTAGCTTAAACCTAGGGGAGAACTAGCTAAGAGGGGGGATAGTATTATAAGCTATGCTTAGGTTAAGTCTATCTAGGTTTCTGCTTAGGTTTATTACTTTAGGGAGCTACCCAGGGCTTACCTAGTTACTCCCTATAGATTAGTAAAATCTCTACTAGAGAGGAAAACTTCCCCCTTTCCTCTTTAGCTTAAATAAATAATATTATAGTAACCTTAATACGGTCCACGTAGTAGGCGAAAGGATATAGGTGAAAAATCTACGTTTTTAGAAGGTTTTCTCCTTAAAAGCGATAAGCCTTTTTATAAGGGTTAACGCGTTTAGGTATATTTGGCGCTTTAGACGCGTTAAATATGTTAGGCGCCCTTAAGTAGAATAACTGCGCTAAGCGCGTTTAGTATTAATTACCTATATAAGAAGAGAAAGGCGTTAACTATAATATATAATATAAAATTTAATATATACCTCTTATTATAATAACGTGCTAATAAGTAGAGCTATACTATTATATATAAATAACTATAAGTAACCTTACTTTCTTTTTATTCTATATATTTTATTATATTCTACCTTAGGCTAAGGAAGTCTTAGGCGTAGCGTTAGCTATCTTTAAGAGGTTAGAGTAGTCTTTATCCTTATTATTAATAATCTCTTTAGCTATAGCTAGGAGTTAGTTAATATTAATACTATAAGTAGTAGCTAGTTAGATATTATCTTTATCTTACTCTAGGAATTAGTAGTAAGATTCGTTACTAACTTTAGGGTATAACTTAGTAATACTATTATCTTTAATTATAATAATTAAGGTAGCGAGGGATATGATATTAGTACGAAGGCCTTAAAGGTCTATAGCGTGTTTATACTAAAAGTTAGCTATATCCATAGCCTTAGGGTTATTAAGGTCTGAAAGGGTATAAATAGCGCCCGTATCGTTACTATTAACTATAGCCTAACTAACGTGCGCGTTATACTTAGTATACATACTAAGAAACTTATGTTATAGTATCTACTTAATAATAAAAAATAGCGATATAGCGCTAAATTCCAGGTTACTTATAATTCGTTTAGTTATAAATAAGTTAAGGGCGCGGATATATATATATAGACTAAGGATAATTAAGCTATTCTAGATAAGCGTATATAGGGTAAGGTACTTAGCGTAGTAGGTAGTAATAATATTAGTTATATTAAAGAAGTAGATACGCTAAAAGTATATATTAATTACCTCCTAAGTATTCAGGAACTTTATATAGGAATAGGTAAGGTAATAGAGGCTAGTAATATAAGTATAGGATTGCTAGTTAGTAATAACGATCTTCTTAACGCTAGAGGTAGTAATAGGCGTCTTAGTAATACTAGGAGCGTTAGTAGTATTAAAGGGGCTAATATTAGAGGAAGGGTTAATATTAAGGCGATTATTTAGGCCTATAGCTAATGCTATATACTTAGTAGATAACTTCGTAATTACGAGGGGTTAGACCTGAGTTTATTTAATAAGAGGTTGCTATAATACTATTTATTTAAGCTAAAGAGGAAAAGGGGAAGTTTTCCTCTCTAGTAGAGATTTTACTAATCTATAGGGAATAACTAGGTAAGCCCTAGGTAAGCCCTTAGTAGCTCCTTAAGGTAGTAAACCTAGGTAAAAGCCTAGGTAAGCTTAACCTAAGCGTAGCTTATAATACTATCCCCCCTCCTAGCTAGTCCCCCCCTAGGCGTAGGCTAGGTTATTATTATTATTTATAACTAGTTTATATAGGGCTTTATACCTATCTACTATAGCGGTCTCTATAATAACCTCTATAGGCTCCTAGGTAGGCTCTATATACCCCTCTTACTTAACTAGGACCTTATACCTCTACTCTTGCTTAACTACTTTCTATTACGCTATATATATCTCCTCTATATACTACTCGAATTTGCTATTATTAGCTATAATTAGTAGTAGCTAGGGGTCTATCCTTATTTATACGAGTAAGGGGTCCTCTAGTACCCTCTAGAGGAGGTCTATATAGAACCTTAGGTAGATATTACCAGGTATATCTAACTTAACGACGTGCAGGCTTAGGACTCTAACTATAGTATATTTATAATATAACTATAATAGCTTCTTATTAGGCCTAGGGCTTTTATAGTTAGCTATTAAAAGCTAAATCTTATTACCTACCTAGTACTCCTCTATAAGTATCCTATATTAGTTTATATTCTCCTCGCTATACTATTAGGTAGCTATAATACTTACTTAGATAAAGTCTACTACTTCTTATAGTCTTATTACTAAGAGGGTAGCTACTATATCCCTAGAAGGGGCTTCTTTTATTATATTATTTACTATAGGTATAGGGTTAATATAATACCTATATTTTAAGAAGAATAGCGAGAGCCTAGTTATATTACTAACCCTATTATAGAGCGCTAGCTAGGTAATAGGTAGGAGCTACCCCTAGTTATCCTATACCTAGGTTATAAATATATATAGAATAGCTTATATCTCCTAGTTTTACCTCTTAGTATTACTATTAATTTATAGGTAGTATATAGTACTTAATAGCCTCCTTATATTAATAAGGTAGTAGAATTTAGCTTAAAAGTAGCTTATTTAATTAGATCCTTAATTACTAATAATATTATATAGGAACCTATAGAACTAGAAGTAGGAGGTAAGGAACTAGTAGGTATAAGCTTCTACTTCTATAGTACTTATCTCCTCTAATATTACTAACTTACCTAGCCTATCTACTATAACTTATAAGTATTAGCTAGTATTATCCTTTATAAGTAGTAAGTTTATAATAAAGTCTATTAAGAGGTCTAAGTATAACTAGGTAGGTATTAGGAGGGGCTTTAGGAAGCCTCTCTTAGCTTACCTCTAGATATATATCCCTCTATAGATATTATAGTTCCTTATAAATCTCCGCACTATTTATAATTATCCTAGCTAATAGAACTACTAGCTTACTATTTCTAGCGTACTATTATAGCCTAGGTAAGTAGTTATACTTAAGTTATAGCTCTATTAAATAATATTTATATAGAGCTCCCCTAGTAGGTTCTTATTATCCTCCCCGCTAAGTACCTATAGCCTCCCCCTAAACGTTAGTCTCCTCTAATTATTAATATTATACTTATTAATTTAGATCTTAGCCTTTATATCTAGTAGGAAGCTCTAAAGCTAGTAGGTAACTATATAATATATAGCTTTATATATTATATCCTTCTTTATAGTTTCTAGCTATAGTACCTATAGTTTAGGGTTATTATTAAAGATTATAATATCTAGGATATTAGTATAGCCCTTCTAACTTCTCCTTACTAGGGGGCTAATTATAAGGTCCCTATAGGGGTAGGCGTAGTCTAGTATTAGCTATAGGACCCTCCCTTACTTCTACTTATTATCCTACTCTTATAATATATCCTACTCCCTCTAAGAGAGGGTATTAGGGGCTATTATTTCCCTATTAGGGTAGTATTTAATAGTAAAATTATATTATAATAGCTCCTCTACTTACTAGCTCTAGCGCTTTATAAGGCGCTACTTCTTTATAAAGTATTTAAGCTCTTGGTAGTTAGTTAGTATCTTAAAAGTAATTATATTATATAGCTCTACCATCTATATATATAAGTAAGAAAGGACTACTAGGAGCTCCTTATTATAAATAGGGTAATTATACTCTATAAGCGAGAGCTTTTATAAGTAGAATACCATAAGATATTAAGTACCCTCTAACTTAACTTATAAGAGTACCCTTTTTAATATAAATCCTAAATAATTAGTTTTAATAATAATCTTATCCTCTAGATTAAACTAATAAAGTATTAGCTAGGTATTAAAAAGCTATTTAAGCTATAAGAAGGCTTATTCTTAATTATTTCTCTACTAGAACGTTATATTCTTCCTAATAAGTAGTATAAGTAGTCTAATAATATCTCTATATTTTAATATAAATATATTAT
The DNA here is from genome assembly GCA_036785755.1 of Colletotrichum ledebouriae. Classification (NCBI taxonomy): domain Eukaryota; kingdom Fungi; phylum Ascomycota; class Sordariomycetes; order Glomerellales; family Glomerellaceae; genus Colletotrichum; species Colletotrichum ledebouriae. The sequence goes on from JAVHLU010003355.1 coordinate 4,081, forward strand.
AATAGTTTATAAACCCTAGGAAGCTCTAAACCCCCTTTAGGGAGGTAAGGGGTAACTACTTAGTAATCGCCTAGAGTTTCTTAGGATTATAGGAGAGACCCTCTCCTATTATTATAATAAACCCTATATATTTAACCCTCTTAATTAAGAACTTATACTTTATAGGGTTAAGATTTAGGCCTATATCTACTAGCCTCTAGAGGACCTCCTAGACTTTTCTCTCGTAGTCTTCTCTTATTCTATTAGAGTAAATTAATATATTATTTATATAAGTAGTAATAAAGTTATTAAAAAAGTCTTATAAAGTATTATTAATATATCGCTAGAAGCTAGTAGGGGTATTAGTTAGGCTAAATAGGTAGATTACTTACTTAAATAACTTATACTAGGTATAGAATATAGTTCTCTCCTAATATTCCTCTATTACCCTTAACTTATAAAAAGCTATTACTATATCTAGCTTAGTATACTACTTAGCTATACTTATTTAATATAATATCTTAGAGATTAGTAGGAGGGGGTAGTAGTCTTTTTTTATAATTATATTAAGAGCCTTATAGTTAATATAGAAGTAAATTCCCCTACTTAGCTTCTTTATAAAGAGTACTAATACCCTAATAAGTAAGCTACTAGCCTTTATAAACCCCTTATCTAGGAGGTCTTATAGGGTCTTTTTTAATATTAGTAGCTCTTCTCTTAATATATTATAAAGGGGGCCCTAGGGGAGTAATAGCTCCCTCCTATCTAGTCCTAGTATAAGGTTAATCTAATAGTTTACCCCTAGTCGCCTAGGGGGTAGTAAGTAAGCCTTATTAGGGTTAAATAAGTTAGGAAACTCCCTTAAGACCTAGTTTAGTAGATAGTATTATTAATCCTCTTTTAGTTATAGGTTTAAGGCTTTCTTAATATTAGATAAGCTAATAGCTTATACTAGTATTTCTTTAGTACCCTCCTAGTACTTACCTTATTATCTTACTAGGTATTAATAGATTATAGAGAATAAGGGTATATTAAGGGACCTTATAGCTCTTATTTCTTTTATAAGGGGAGTTTCTTCTTAGTCCTTTAGATATAGCCTAACTTATCCCCTCCTATAATATACTTAGTAAGCTATAGTATTATAAATAACCTAGCTCTATTTTATTTAAAGGCGCCCTAAGAGGATATTAAGGTCTAGGCTATTAACTATATATATAAAAATACGCTAGGTATAGCTACTTATTTCTAAGTTAAATACTATTATACTTAGTATATTACTTAGTAATAGTCTACTAAGTATATACCTTCTTATAAGTTAGTATCTCTTCTTAATATATAAAAAATAGAGGTATTAAGCTAGGGAAAAGTTAATTATTATATAGGTATTACTCCTAGTATTTACTAGAGTATAAGCTAGATATCCTCTATTAACTCTAATTTAAATAATAATAAGCTTATTATTAGCTAGTTATTCCTATTTATATTCTTTCTAACCTAATATCTCCTCTTTAGTAAGCTCTAGGGCTTAATTTCGCTCTAGGGTTAGTCTTTTTTTAACTCCTTATCTTCTTCTAAAGAGTTAATTACTACTTAGTAGTTATCTATAACCTTATAATATACTATTTCCTTTTTTAAGGTTTTTATTTTTATAACCCTAGGTAGCTAGTCCTCCTTACTAGGGTAGTACTAAGTAATATAACCTCTAGCTCTATAAATATAATAAGTACAGGGGTCCCTTATACCCTTCTAAGGTTATTAGTATTATACTAGGGAGGTACCTAAGGAGGATCTAGAGTTTTAGTAGTTATAGTATCTTACTTCTTTAACTTATAAGATATATATAGCTCTAGTTATATAGGTATTCCCCTTAGTATCCTTAGTAGTAAGTCTTTAGTAAGTTACTAAGTAACTATTAGTAACCTTCTAGCGCTCTACCTTCTATATAATACTTTAGACCTTTAAGAGCTAGCTATTATAATTAGCTAGTAAGTTAATAGTAATTAGCTAGTTTCTTAGCCTAAGGGTAAGGGAGGCCTCTAGAAGTAAGATCTAGACTTAGCTAGGCTAGTTTATACTACTTATATTAGCTAATATCTACTTAAATCTTAGTAGGAAGGTTACTAGGGATTTATTCTCTTTTTACTAGAGGGTTTATAATTAGGCTATAGCTTATAACTAGATATTTAAATCCTTATATATCTAGTCTAAGTAAGCTATAAAGTCCTTAGGGTTATATTTCCACCTACTCCCCCTAGCTCTATAGAAAGTAAAAACTACTTATTAGACTATAGTATCTAAGTAGGAGTTAATAAGGTATTATACCTCTATATTTATAGTATAGAACGCCCTATTTAAAGTAATCTTATACCTTATTTATTATACCTAGGTAGTATATTCCTTCTACTTACTTAAAAACTTTAGGAATAGGGGTAGTAGCTTCTAGTATACTATACTAAGCCTTACTAGTACCTTACTAGTAGTACTTATAGGGGTCTATATAGCTACGTATTAGCTATTCCCCTACTTAACCTCCTATAACTATCACTAGAGGGACTCTATTACTACTACTAAATTAGCTTATAATAGCTTATCTCGAGTTTTAACTATATTACTATTAACTATCTTACTAACTAGTAGGGAGTAGCGCTTAACTTATTATTATTATTATACTAGTAAGCTTAAATATATAAGGGGTTAGACCTAAGTTTATTTAATAAGAGGTTATAATAATATTATTTATTTAAGCTAAAGAGGAAAAGGGGAAGTTTTCCTCTCTAGTAGAGATTTCGCTAGTCTATAGGGAATAACTAGGTAGGCCCTAGGTAAGCCCTAGGTAGCTCCTTAAGGCGGTAAACCTAGGCAGAAGCCTAGGTAAGCTTAACCCGGGCGTAGCCTGTAATAGTAATAAGGTATTACTTAGGGCTAAGGAAGCCTAGGCTCTCTTATATTGGTCCCTTAGGGATAATTGCTATAATAAACTTAAATTTATTAGTAGCTAACTTAATAAATTAGCCTAGGTTAAGAGTAATAGCGCTAGTATTAGTAATATAACCCTCGGAGAGCGCTATAGTTAGAGCGATCTAGGTTTCCTTATATCTATTAAGTAGGATAGAGATATAGCTAATATATTTACTATAGGCTTATATTCCCTCGATAGCCTTAATAATATCTATAGCATTAGGGGTACTAATACTAGTAGCTTACTTCTTAGGAGTAGCTATTTTATTAGTCTTATTCTAGGCGATAGGAGTTAATCTAGTGCTAGTTATAATAATATTAGTTAATAGTTAAGATTTAGTATATTTAATAATATTAGTAGCTTAGTTAGGTTAGCTAGTATTAAGGGATTAGTTAGGCTAAGTAGCTTTAATAGGTTAATTAGCTTAATCGCGTTTAGTAGTAATAGGTTTATTATCTCCGCTTGAGGCCTCTCTAGACTTAATAGAGATAGGCGAGCTAATAGTATTAGTAGTATAATATAGGTTAAGTTTAAGGGAGTTTTATATAACGTTATAGAGAGATAGCTACTTAAGGTTTAAAATAGTATTAGGAAATTAGTAATAGAACTTAATTTAGTTTATAAATAGTAGTTAGATAACAAGGTATACGTTAGTACCTAGGTAGATAACGAATAGGGTGCTAGAAATATTATAACTAGTTCTATAGTATTAGGTCTCTTACTTAAGGGTATACTTAAAGATTTCTTAGTTATAAATATAATATCTAGGCTTTCTATAAGGGATCTTAACGTTAGGTAAGTAGTAGCGAATATAGTTAAGGGTAATATACTTAGCGTCTTTACGTTTAGAGCGTTATCTATTTATAATAAAGTAATACCTAGGTATATATAATATAAGTTACTCTAGTAGCGCTAAGCGTATAACGATATAGAGTATTAGTAAGGGTCCTTAACGTCTAGGAGAGGATAATAGTAATAAAGGGAGAGATATAAGTATAATAATAGTGAAGTAACGGAGTTAAAGGCGTTAACGCTCTTCTATAAAATATATATATAGAGGGAAAAATACGCTTAATACTAAGCAGGTAAAAGCAGTAGTAATAACTAGTAGGGTTACCTAGTAATATAAATTTATTTTATATATATATACTTAAGTATTACTTTTTCTTATTAGTTAAATAAGAGTAGGGATTAACCTTCTAGCGAGGAGGGCGGTTATATTTATAAAGGTTCTTATAGTACTAAGGGTAGAAGGAGTTTAAGAGGGAAGGTATAATAGATATAATTATCTTTACTAATAAGATAGATATAAGTATCGCTATTATTAGGGTAAAGTCCTTAGACGCGCTAAGCGCGCTAAACGTCTTTATTTTATAATAAGGCCTTAGTTATAATACTCTTTTTAGTCTACTTATTTATTTAAGGCGCTTTAAGTAGTAGGTTCCTTATTTATAATATATATCCTATTATTCTACTAGGTTCTTCCGAGGCTTTTTTCTTAAGCGCCTTAGTAGTCTTTTATTAGGCTTTAATACTAATTTAATACCTTATTAGGTAGGTCTTTAAGCTTATACTTATCTATAGAGCTATTCTATCTCTTATTCCTTATTTTTAAATATAGTAATAAGTTTATCTATATTTATAGCGTCTTTATCTATCTAAATAATATATATTAGTAGGTAACTTTTCTATTTAACTAGATATTATATCTTTCCTCGCGCAAGGGTTTACTTCTTAAGAATGCTTTTAATCTTAAAATACTTATATACTTTAAGCTAATAAATATTATTATCTTCCTTAATATTAACTAGACCCTAGTAGTTATCTTATAATTAAATAGGTTACTACTAGGGGCTAGTACTAGTATAAGCTAAATAATAGATATAACTTAATAAATATTTATATTATATAGAATATTAAGGTAGTATACTAACTTACTAACGCGTTTAAGAACCTTAAATAAAATATACTACTAGCTATATTTTAGGTTTAGCTATCCTAGTAAGTAATATCCTAATCCTATCTTAAGGTATACCTAGTTACTAGGCTTAAAAGTAACGAAACGATATTCTTTATTATACTATTCCTTTATATATAGCTAGGCTACTATAATTGAGATTTTAGCTTCCTCCTAGAAGATTTCGCAGTTTACCTTAGGAATAGTATTACCTAAGATATTTAACGCGTTATTAGTATTCTTATTATATAGGATTTAGCTTAGTAAATAACTAATAACTTATAAGTAGGTATTATTAAGGTTATATTAAAGGCTTAGTAGTAATATTACCTAGCTATTATTAACGAGGTCAAGAAAGTAACGAATAGCTAATTTAATAGTTTAGTTCTTATATTCTGAAATACTATTAGTTTAAGGATAATATACTATTAAGAATCTTAATTTAGTATATAATTCGGCCTATAGTGCGGTCTAAAACCTTAATAGGAACTTCTAGTTACGATTAGATATAATAGCTTTTAGGATTCCCTAGTTATTATATTAGAGGTTATAAAGAAGGAGGCGCCCCTAGATCTTAGTAATATATATTAAGTAACCTAGGATAAGAAGTACTACTTTAGAGAACTTATTAATTATAATAAGTACTATATCGAGTAGTAGGAAGTTCTCTACTTCGTAGCTTAAATACTATAAAGGTATTTTAGGAAGTCTAATAATAAAGTCTATAGTAACTATATAAAAGGGAATAGCTAGCGTTAATATAGGCTATATCGCGCTAAGTAGTAGTTAACGTTTTATATTTATTATTCTATATTATAGGTAATTAGCTACGTAGTTATTAACTTATCATTTAAGACGTAGTATATAAAAGTATTTATTAATAGCTCTCTACGTCTATTCCTTACTAAAGTAATAGTAGTTATTATAAGCTTCTTTAATAAGTAGTATTACTAATTCTTTTAGAATATAAAGCCTTTATTTATTAGTATAAGGGTCGATATAGTAAAGGAGACTATTATATATAACGAAGTTAAGGTCTATATTATCTATTTTTATATAGAGTATTTTATATACTCTGCTCTAGGACTTAGAGTTAGTATATGATTAGATAGGCTTAGTCTTAAAGTTATTATTAAGAGATACCTCTCTTATAAAGTTAATACTTATTAGTATATTATCCTATATCTTATTAAGTTCCCTAATATCTTTAATCGGGATTTCTATTATAAGTAGGCGTAATAATATATCTACTATAATATTTAATATTCTAGGGATATAATAATATACTAGGGAGAATTAGCTAAAGTATTCTAATAATAATATAAGTTATAAGTTAGACCTCGTCTTATCTTCTAATTATAATAACGTTTATTTAATAATATTATATATTACTAAATAATTGGTAAGTATTATGTAAGAATACCGAAGGTATATCTTAAAAGATTCTATAATAATCTTATAAGGTTTATATAAACCTTAATAAATAACAGTAGTATATATAGTATTATACCTATATAATATCTCTCTAATAATACTTTAATAACTATAAAACATAAAATAATAACTATAAAAGTATTTCCTCTATGGAATAAATAGTTTAAAAATCTATATAAATTCTAATAATAGCAATAACCTTATATATATATATATACTTATAATCCTTAGCTTTATAGCTATAAATAAGTTGAAACTGCGCACGGACCACATAGTAATCCAAGCGCGATTTCTACTTAATAAGCTACTACTTTATAGTTACGTTTTAGAATATCTTACCCCTCACTTCGTGAGGGTAGGATTTATAACTTAGAAACAACATTAACAATATTATTATTAATACCATTAATATTTAACGATTTCTCTATTAATTAATTCCAGAAAGAATACCTCCTTATACTTAAATTTATCAGCTTTTATTACTATATTACTTAGCCTATTAATATCTATTATTAAGGCTATTTTACCGCCCCTTTTACTACCTATATACCTATTCTTATAAGTTATAAGCCTAGCTTAAGCCTTTTTAATAACCTCGCGCCTATTTAACCTCCTTAAAGCTATAATAAATACCTTAAACCTATACTCTACCTTAAGGTTACCTATTTAGGGTATTCTTTTAATAGATATAGCCTTTATACTCCCTATATAGAGTTAGAGATATTAGTAGGACTAGTTTACTAGCTTTGAGATCGATACCTTCTATATAAAGCTATTTAGAACCCCGAAATATTTAATTATATTACTATTAATACCTCTATTACTATAAAACGAGACGATATATTAGCTAAGCTATTTAACCTTGCTTTAGCTAATTACCTATACGATTTATCCCTAAGCCTTTAAAGCTCTTAGTTTACTTATATCTATACTACTTCACGATCGAGGCCTAATATAGGCTATATACTATTAGTTATCCTAACTATTAAAGGGTCTACTACTACTTAACATTTACTTTAAGACCCTAAAAGAGGAATAAAAGAGGAGGAATAATAACGAGTTAAACCTATAGCCTCTAGGTTTTAACTATATATATATATATAGAATAATAATAAAGCTATAGTTAATACTACTAACCTATATAACTATCTTATCTTACTATTATGATCTCTATACTATATTAGAGCTTATATATTATACTCTTAAAGTTATTATAATATCTAATTAAAAAGTATAGCTTCCTAAGCTTTCTAGATCTAATAACTATAAAGTCTAGTCTATACGTATTAAGGCCCTACTTATTAGTAAAGATATAACTATAGACTTATCTAAGCCTATAGATAATAATAATATA